>JAMFLL010000038.1:0-94414 GCA_027475725.1 Pythium rhizo-oryzae
CGTCACGAGCGAGCTCTTGGCGCGGACCTGCTGCGAGGCCGCGCGCGCGAACGCCGCCGGCGCGAACGCGGCGCGGCGGCCGGCGACGAGCGCGGACGACGACGGGGCAGCGGCGCGCACCGCGGTGGCGGCGGCGGCGCGGGAGACGGCGCGGCGGAACATGGCGCTGGGGTTGGAACTTGTATCAGTCGATTCGTGGAATGTGTGGAGGCGACCATGGCACATGAGCCCAAGCGACTTGAAGAGGCCGCACCACGCGATCCAACGCTTTTGATTGGTGGAAAATGCGCATTAGGTTTCATTTCGACCAATGAAAGCATTTTGAGGTCGGGTTCTCGAAGGTGGCCGAACGCAAAAACCTTGAATACGAGGTGATTTAGCGCCAGAATCCCCCAACGAGTTGGATTCACCACCAAGCAGACCACATTTAGGGAATGATAATGACGCAGGATGTGGACCTTGCGTTTGCTTGTGTGCGGATGGCGAGGAGGAGAGCACTTAGTACCGGACGACCCGCTGCGGGTCGTCCACTCGACGGGCTTGCGGTCTCCGCGGTCCGCCGCGCGCTTGCTCGCTGGGCCATCGAGAACGAGCCGCGCGCCCGGCCCGAGGGCCCGTGGCCGCGCGCGCGTTGGCTCGACCTTCACGGCAACGTCGATGGGACAGTAAACGCGCGCACGCTGAAAGGCTGAGGGAGAATCGAGTCCGAGAGATCCATCTGGACGCCCTCCCAGATCGTGCGGCTGCGACAACGCGAACGCACAAAACCCCCACCCCAGCGGCCGCGCGGCGGCTGCGTCTGAGACCACTGGCCCCTTCACGGCACACGTGGAGCCCCATGAGAGACGCCAAACGATAAAAGGCGAAGCTGAGCCATCCTTAGAGTAGTTTGCATATGTGTACAGTCAGTCTATCCTGCGCGTGAGGGCGCGATCTCGTAGAGATAGACGCTCTCGGCGCCTGGGACGTCGTCGGCGTCGAGGAACGCGCGCGTGTCGACGACGGTCGCAGCCATCGCGTACTTGGCCAGCAGCGGCGCGATCGAGCGGTTAATGCTGTGCGATGAGTTTCGTTAGTCCGCAGCCTGAGAGCGAGCTCTAGCAGCAGAGCATGGTGCGCACCTGCGAAGCTGGTACGTCGTGATGAACCTGGCGGTTGGATTGAGCCGAAAGACCATCGCGACGGTCGCGAGCACCTTCTCAAAGTCTGCAAAGACAAGTTGCGTTATTAGCCGCTGATATCAGTCTAGCGGAGCAAGTGCCACGATACCGCACCTTCCGATTGGTAGAAGCAGTCGGCGGCCAGGATCACGTCGACGTCGCGCAGCCTCTCGACGTGATCGAGCAGCGCGAGCGAGCCCCAGTCCAGCGGGAGGTACGACGCGACGTGGGCGATGTCGTTGAGCGCGATGTTGGCCTCGACGTTTCGCTGTATCGTGAGCGAGTCGGCGCGGTCGCTCAGTATCACCTGCCAGGGCAAAACAGTCGTTCAGTCGAACTCGTGAGCCCTCCCCTTCACGCACGACGCCGCTACCTTCTTGGCATTTCCGCACACGGCCGCGAGAACGCCCGGCAGCGCTGTGCCGCACCCGATCTCCAGTATCGTACGCCCAGCGAATCGCGCTGCGTGGTGGAACGCGACATAGTGGGCCAGCGCGAGCGCGCAGGGCCACACGAAGAGCCCGAAGTGGAGCTCCTCGCTCGCCTCGGCCGCGCGCAGCTCGTCGATCAGCTCCACGAGCCGCACGGACGCGACGCCTGGTGTATTGCTGCTGTCCGAGCTTTCGGCGTCTGTGACACGCGCGCGTTTCGCTGGGCGTGCCGCGGGGCCCAGCGCGAAGCGAAGCGTTCGCACCCGCCGTCGGGCACCATCGTCTTGCTCCATGCTGGTGGATGTGCAACTCCGCGACGTGTGCGATGGCACTGTTAGGTTCGCTTTGTGCGATACTAAGTTCGCCAGTACAAGTTGACAGCGACCATCCACGGCACCTTTGAGCAATTCTACTGCGGTGTTACTACTGCGTTGGTGCGCTGTTTTAGCAGAGCGGGATCTGCACGTCGTGGCCGCGCAGCTTCTTTTGGAGCTTGTGCGAGTTTTCGTCGCGGAAGACGCCGTTGATCATGTACGAGCGCGTGTCCACGTCGGCGCCGTTCGTCGCGTCTTCGTTGTGGAGGAACGGGATCTGCGGGCGCTGGCGGAAGCGGCCGCGCGTGATGTAGTAGTTCTGCTCGAGGTACACGAACGGGCGGATGAACACGGACTTGCCGAAGCGGTAGCTCATCATGGACTGCGAGCGGATCAGCGCGTTTGCGCGCAGCGGGTTGTCCATGAACACCTCCACCGAGTTGCGCTGGTAGTTGCGCCAGAACGCCTCGAGCTCGCCGCCGAATGTGCCCTTGTGAACTCTCCACGCAATCGTCACGATCAGACGCGTGACCAGAATGAGAAAGCTGAAGAGGATGCCCCACTTGATGATGCTACCGAGCGTCCCGTAGATGTACGCGAGCGCCTCGCGGTCGTGGGAGCGGTCGCCCCAGCTGTAGCGTGAGTAGGCCGTGTAGAAGCTGAACATCCAGGGCGTCGTGGGCGTGAAGCCGCGCTGCTTGTCGACGAGTCCGCCTTTTAGAATCGAAACGTTCATGATGTCTGTGAACGTGAGGTAGATACCGATGAGTGTGGACACCATGATCTCAAAGCTCGTGATGAACGTGAGCTCGGTCACGAGCGCGGCAGCCTTCTCGTTGAGCCGCACGAAGACCCACTTCCAGGTCTTGTCGATAATGATCAACACGATGATCCACACGCGGAACATGCTGAGGTACGCGCTGCCAAGCTGGTACAGGCTGCTGGCCCATGCGAACACGTAGGCGTTGGGGACCACGTACATCCACGCGACGACCGCGTCGATCACCAAAAGCGCCGAAAGCAGCGGCTTGCGGTACGACACCGACGTGAGGTCCGTGTAGAGCAGCATCTTGGAGAGCGTGTCGTCCTTGTTCTGGTCCTTTGTTTTGGCAGCGGGCGATGTGCTGAGGCCACTGTTCTGGGTCTTGACCGACGTGTTCTTGGTCGACTCGACGGTCGAGTAGGACGAACCGTTCTTCCAGGTCGAGTTGATGATCGGCCGCACGACGATCGTCGCCACGACGGTGACGTCCGCCGCGTTGATGATCACGATCAGGATCTGGTTGATGATCATCAAAATGTATAGCAACCCATCGAAGCCCATGTCTGTCTGGTTGAAATGCCAAAAGAGTCGCTGGCCGTCCATTGTGTGCTCGACATCGTACGAGGTTCTCATGTACATGCGGCCGCGCAGGTATATGCCGCTGCCCGCCTGCAGGTAATCGAGCGCCTGCCAGCCGAGCCCGACCATCTGCGTGAGCGCCGTAAAATACTTGCCCGTGGTTGGGCCGACGTGGAACTCCACTGTCGCGTTTGTCGCCATGTTGGTGTGGATACAGCCGTGCTCGAGTGGGAGCACTCGCTCCACTTTCTTGCCTGGTGCGACCATGGGCGTTTGCTCGTAGCAGATCACCTTGTCCCAGAGACCCGTGCGTGCGCCAAACGCGTTAAAGATCTGGTCAATGTCGTGTTGGATCGCCGGGACGTCCTTCTCGACGATTAGCTTCGCGAGCTCCTCTCGCACGAAGCGCTCGTCAACGTTGAAATAGTAGCCGTAGTAGCCACTCGTCCAGGGCGGCGCTACCGGCGGCACATAGTTGATTGTCTCGGCAATCAGTCCGGCGGCCCAGAAGAACGCGTCGATGCGGTGCGCGCCGACAAACATGATCTCTTCGGGTCGCTTGACACCGTCCAGCACGCAGCCCACACCCATGGCCGACAGGTGCGCCGGCTTGCCCGGCGGTAATTTGGAAGGAAAAAACTTGTCGCACTTGAGCGCGAGCGCGTTCCACTGGTTCACGGGCGAGATCCACGAGCCGTTCATCTCGCGGATGGCCGTGACCATATCGTAGTCCGTCACGACCTCGGGCGTCGTGAGCAGGAACGAGAACGTCGGGTACGGGCCGCACATGGTGATCTTGTAGAAAATGTCCTTGATGTCCATGAACATGAGGAACAGCGTCATGGAGATCATCGCGAAGATGCTCAGCTTCTTCGTGTCGATCTGCATGGCGGCTATGCACACGAATCACACGGGCGAGAGCGTGGACGAAAGAGTCGAACTGCCGAGCGCTGTCTGCTTGCCGACGCACAGGCGGCGCGTGAGTCGACCGAGCGAGGCACCTGATAAAGAGCGCAACTGCCCCGTGTGTATTGAACGACGGACCAAAATACACATGCGAAACCTACGAAAGCGTGACGGATGGGTTCTTTGAGCACGTCGAGGCTCAACGACGGGATCCGTTTCGCGACGGAGCTATTTTTCGACTTGTTGTCGCGTCGGCTGCGTCGCTTCGGCTATTGTTTCACCCACAGGAGCTCGAAGAGACCTCCACCGCGTATCCCGCGCTTTCCCCGAGAAAGAACAGGACACTCACGGTGGTCACTCGTCATGCCGTAGTGCGTCTTTGTCCGTCGAGATCTCGGAGGTGCAGAGCTGTATGGGCTTCTGGTCACCATCAAGTTGTTTCCACCGACTCTTCCAAACCTGCGGCAACAGCGAAGGCGACAGAAGACACGCAACTGGGCGCTGGATCCTATTAAGACAGTTCTTTCCCAGGGACCACACTCACATGTCACACTCGATCCGTCCATTTATAAAAAAAGAAACTTACACACGTACACACATCTTTGTGTTCGGCTCAGAGACTTGCCGCCCTCTTGTCTTCAACGATCTGCCAAGTGGCGCGGTCAGTTGGGCGCCAACACCTTCTCCAACGCGGCGCGACTCGGTAGCGTGACATTCGGGTTTAGCGCCTTCAGGATGCCGCGGAAGATCGGGTTGTCGATGGTCTCGAACGGCACGCCCAGCGAGTGGAACGCCTCGGCGACCATGAAACCGGCGCCGTTCTCCTTGTCCAGGGCCTGCTCCGAGAATGTGAACTCCATTTCTTGCACGGGTGTCGCCTCGACTGGCGCCGACGCGGTGGATGAAGCCACAGTCGCAGCAGGCGTAGCAGCCGTCGTCGTCTCCTGCTCCGAACTCGTGGTGCTCGGCGCCACGCCTTCCTGGTCACCGTAGCCTTCGTTGCCGTGGCCTTCGTCGTCGTCGTCTTCTTCGCCTTTTTCTTCGCGGGCGGCGGCGAGTCAAAGTCGTCCAGGAACTCCTCGTCGCTCGAGGGGTACCCGTTGACCCAGGGGTGCATGCGCATCTGGCGCTTGAGCCAGTTGGGCTCGCCGGCCTCGCCCAGCATCAGCCGCGTGCGCGCGGCCTTGGAGCCGCGGTCGGCGCTGCGCACCGTGGCCTTGTAGATCAAGCGGCGCGCCGTGTCGATCATCTCGGTCGTCGCGCTCTCGCACTTGTAGCCGGCGTGCGGCAGCACCGTGGCGCTGAGCTGCGCGTTCTTGAGCGTCTTGCCGCACTGGCGGCACTGCACGTCCGGGTGCTGCTTGGTCGGGTGCTGCCGCGGCACGAGCACGTCGAACCAGCTCCACGCGACCGCGTTCTCGCGCATGTTGACTGCAGGGGGGCTGTGTTGACGGGGGGCGAACGCGATCTTGTGGGGCTCGCTGGTTCACGCACTGGGATGTCCCGCCTCTCGCTCCCCAACACGGGAAGTTCCCGCGCAAATGCAGGATGATGATCACTTTTTTGAACACAAAGCCTGTTGATTGGCCAAATTGAACAGCTGGAGCTCCGAAAAATATCGAAGCTTTGTCCTGAGAGAATCCAACACGTTCGTCTGGTCCATGCTTGGCTCGGGGACACCTCTACTTTGTAGTTACGCGTCCGTATTTCGCGCGTCGATCGATCACCGACTCCCATGATGCTGGCCACATCTCGTCGTTTTGACGCCTCCACGCTGTTGCCACTTGCTGGATACGACCCGGAGTGCAATAGGTCTGGCCACCTGAAGCGATTGGCCGCCACAGTTGCTGGTCATGCGGATCACTGCTGGCAAAGATCGATCGGTACTATACAGTCGGAACGGTTGCGTTTTGGTGGATCGGAACCATCCACAAAGCAGTGTTTGAGAAGCTTATGCCGCTGTAGTCGTGGCCCAGATTGCAACCTCTAACTTCTTGGATCGTCGTTGACGAGAGGTCTCTGGAGAAACCGTGTCAATCGCTCGTGGCCGCGCCAAACTCACGGTACGGTGCAGCGCTTTCGGTCGACCTCGCTATCCACGTCGTACGGGCGCGCGACGTACATGGACTTGACGCCCGGGTTCGCCGCGAACGCGCTGGCGCGGCTCTTGAGCCAGCACGTGCCGCCCTGGTAGTTGGTCCACGAGACCGCGAAGCACTGGCTCTTGACCGCACAATCGGGCAGACACTGCTCGATCTTCCCACGCTGCGTGCTGCCAATGTCGAAGCCCGGCATGTCGACCCCCTCGACCGTGGCCACCACAAAAACGCCCTTGCTGAGGTTCACCAGCTTAATGAACGACGCTGCTCCGGCGCTGGGCTTCGTTGGGGGGATCTGGAATCCGGTTTTCTTTGCCCAGCACGTGCCGTTCCGGTAGTTGGTCCAGGTACCCGCGTGCACGGGAAGCTCATCTTGCCCACCGAACTCCACCAGAGCGTAGGCACACGTGTCATCGTCATGTGTCACGATGTTTACTGTGTCCAGTCCGACGATGTCGACGCCGCACATCTGGTACAATCGGTTCACGGGATCGGTCAGACACGAATAGCCACAAGCGTGGCAGCGGTCGCGGCGGTGAAGAAGAGGCCGCTCGAGACTTTCATGGTGCGCCGCTGAGAGTAGACGGAGACTGGGGAGAGGTGATCTCGGCGGGGCAAATATTGGACTGATGCTCGAGTCTTTCCAGACTCGGGGCAGTCGTGCAAAGGGACAACTTGTGATATGGCCACTGGATACAGGGATCAGGTGTCTAGCGAACCACCACCCAGCTCACTGGATCCTAATACGCCTGCCGGTGCTGGTCGTGTAGTCTTCGCGCCCATGCTCGAGCGTCCAGTCAGACCAACGGTCTACGACGCGATGCCCGCGGTTCATGTTGAAGTGTACCCCAGGTTCCAAACGGCGTTCCCATCGTAATACAGTACCCAGTACAGTCTGTCGATATGTCACAGGCCACTTGTGGGCCAAGTTCATAAAACCTCGCGATCAGTCAGGTGTTCGAACTTCGAACAACAAACGGGGAAAAACCTCGGTACAGTACTTCGAACTTCGAAGTACTGTACCGAGGTTTTTCCCCGTTTGGAGCTCCTCATGTCGACTTGGACAGCGACGGGGCACGGTCTCACCTCGACGTCTCGAGGTTCCTGTCTCTCTCTGCCGGAGTTGGCGCGGCCAGCCGTGCGGGGATGGAGGCGGCCGCCAGCTCCTCGTCGCTCGACCCGGCGAAGCAGACGACGGAAGGAAACTGGTTTGCAGTCAAAGCCAGTTCTGCGACCGCACTGGCCCCGCCGCCAACGGTGTTCGGCGCGCTCCATGCCGCGCTGCTTGCGTTATGGCCGGTGGGGGCCAGTGGGGGGCGCCAGCTGGGCGCCATGACTCACTTTAGAACTCACTCAGTGCCGAGTGGCGAGTGCTCACGACGGGTCACGTGGTGTGGCCGGCGGCGCCTGGTTCGCTGAACCGACCCCGCATCCTCCGGATCGGGTCAGTTGCGCGTGCGTCAGCAGACGCTCCAGCCGATGTGCTTTGCCATGCCGTGCAGCTGACGCCAGCAGTGCCCATGGGGCGCTTGGTCCCAGGAACGCTGCCTCGCACTCTCATTTCGCCTCTCGACGCCCACACCACACGCCACGTGAACGATGGTGCGCGGCGCGAGAGCCTCTCTTGGACTCGCGCTTGGCGCGACGCTCGCGCACGCCGCGACGTACAACATGGCCGACAAGGGCGCCTACACGCTCTTCGACGCCGCGATCTCGACCGAGGCGCCGCCGAGCGATCTCTTCCCTGCCACCGACGGGCTCCAGACGTGGTTGCCGCCGCGCTTCCTGGCAACAGGAACCGTCGGGTCGACGGCCATCCCCACCAACAATTGGTGGGGCAACATGATCGCGTCGTCTGGCGACGCAGGCGCGCAGTCCGTGTGGACCAACCCGTATGTGCTGCGCGCACTCACGGCGCAGGCGCCCTTCGGTCTCTCGGTCAACTACCCGTACCCGAACCGATTCTCTGACGGCTCCACGGGCCACGGCGTCCTCTATTACTCCTCCGCGATCGCGACCGACTTCGTCCTCTCGGCGGCCCAGTTCACTGCGGCGCCGACGCTCCAGGTGAGCTCGTGGGACGACCTCGGCGTGTCCATGAGCTTCCCGGCCTCGTCGACAAGCAAGATGGAGGCGACGCTCGTACCGGGCATGGGCCTCATCACCGCCAAGTACACGTCGCTAACGCCCAAAATCACGGTGGTGCCCAGCAACATCCTCACGATCAATGGCGCCAGTGTATCATCCGGCTCCTCTGCGACCAACTCGCGGTTCGTGCTCACGCTCGACAACGGACAAAAGTGGGTGCTCTACGCCGCATCCACCATCAAGCTCACACTCTCCGGCACCAAGACGCTTACCGCAAGCAGTGCCTACACCGGATACATCCGCCTTGCACTGGTCGTGAGCGACACGCAGCTCGCGGCACTCGACAAGTCGGCGTCGTGTGTGCTGGAAGGAGGCAACGTCGAGGCCAAGGACGCGACGGCATACATGTTCCACCTGAAGACGAGTGGTGACTGTTCGAGTGGCTTGTTCCACTACCTGCAGGTCCATCATATTGATACGCTGGACCGGTCGAGCGCGGTGGAAGTGAGCAGCTCGACGGCGTACTCTGCGACGCGCGGGCCGATGACGGGCGTGTTGACGACGACGAACCCGCCGGTGCTTCGTTTCAGTGAGACGCAGAACGTGCCGGTGAGCTTCTATCCGTCGCGCAGTCCACGTGCCGACATTGTCGTGAACCAGAAGATCAAGGAGTATTTGGTGGCCGACATCAACGGCACGTGGGACGTTCCGCTCGACGGTGGCTACTACTTCAACGGCAAGGCCGTGCACAAGTTCGCCAATTTGTGTCTCTTGGCCAACGATGTCAACGTTGCAGGTTCCGACAAAGCCACGCTCACGCGCCAGTGTCTGGATAAGCTGGAGAGCGTCATGGCCCCGATGCTGGACAATTCGTGGACGTACCGACTCAACTACGACACCACGTATCGTGGCATCATCAGTCCGCTCGGCCTGATTGAGAATGACCACAACTCAGATTTCGGCAACACCATGTACAACGACCATCACTACCACTACGGCTACTGGATCGCGGCCTCGGCCATCGTCAACTACTTGGACCCGACGTGGCCTGGACTCGCGCAGCTTAACCGCGTGACCAGGTTTCTCATCCGTGATGTTGCTAACCCTTCCAGCGCGGACACGAGCTTCCCCAAGTTCCGCCAGTTCGACTGGTTCCGCGGTCACTCGTACTCGCACGGTGTGACCGCTGTGCTCGACGGCAAGGACGAAGAGAGCTCGTCGGAAGATATCAACTTCCACTACGCCGTCGCGCTGTTCGGCAAGGCGACCAACAACGCGGCGCTGGCGACCATCGGTCAGCTCATGCTCAAGCTCAACACGCGTTCGGTGCAGAACTACTTCCTCATGACCAGCGATAACCGCGTGCACCCGCCGACGATCGTGTCCAACAAAGTGCCGGGCATCCTGTGGGACAACAAGGTCGTGTACATGACCTGGTTCAGCCTCGAGGCGTACGCGATCCACGGCATCCAGATGATCCCGATCACGCCCGTGACCGAGTTTGTGCGCTCCACCCGGTTCGTGACGGAAGAGTGGGATGGCGTCCTGAGCAAGATCCCGGACGTTGTGAACAACAACCTGAACAACCCATGGCTGTCGCTTTTGTACGCCAACTACGCGACTGTGAACATGAAGGTGGCGCTGGAGAAGCTGCAGGTCGCGAACATGGACGACGGTTTGACACGTTCGTGGGCGTTGTACATGGCGGCTTCGAGTGCGTCGACGATCACGCCGCCCGTGACACCAACTCCCGCGCCTACCACCCCAGCACCGACGACAAGTGCTCCCACGTCGACGGCTCCTGTTGTGACGACGCCAGTTGTGACGACGCCAGTTGTGACGACGCCGGCCCCTACTACCCCTGCGCCGACGACATCGGTGCCGGTGACTCCGGTTCCAACGACGACTGCGCCCGCTCCTACCACCCCGGCGCCAACAACACCCACACCGACGACACCTGCTCCTACCACAAAGACCCCTGCGCCCACGACGAGAGTGCCCACAACCGCGGCACCGCCGACTGCCGCGCCCGGTGGAAGCTGTGGCAACGACAAGGACGGGCCCATCTCGTGCCCTAGTGGCCAGTATTGTCAGCCGTGGAACCCGTCGTTCTACCAGTGCCGCTCCATCGGCTCAGCGTCGTGCGGCACGCAGCGCACGAACGTGGATTTCTACGGCGACGACTTGGCGACGGTCCAGGTGAACCTCCCGGAGCTGTGCTGCGACAAGTGCCGCGCGACGACTGGCTGCGCTGCGTACACTTTCGTCAACTACAATCCGGACGGCAAGGCGTACTGTTACCTGAAGAAGGGCACGGGCACAGCCAAACCGGCCGTTGGAGTGGTCTCCGCCGCCATCGTCACCTCGCCAGCACCGACGACTGCAGCTCCGACAACAGCGCCCCCGACGACTCCGCCCCCGACGACGCCGCTGCCAACTACGCTTGCGCCGACTGCTGCGCCCGGTGGAAGCTGCGGCAACGACAAGGACGGGCCGATCGCATGCCCTAGTGGCCAGTACTGCCAGCCGTGGAACCCATCGTTCTACCAGTGCCGGTCTATCGGCTCCGCGACGTGTGGCACGCAGCGGACGGGCGTTGACTTCAACGGTGACGATCTCACGACGGTGCAAGTGAATCTGCCGGAGCTCTGTTGCGACAAGTGCCGCACGACCGCTGGCTGTGCTGCGTACACTTTCGTCAACTACAACGCCGACGGCAAGGCGTACTGCTACCTGAAGAAGGGCACGGGCACTATCAAGTCTGCGGCTGGCGTCGTGTCTGCGGTCATTGTGACCACGACGCCAGCGCCGACGACTGCAGCCCCAACGACGACGCCTCCACCAGCGACGACGACGCGCCCCCCTACCACGACGGCGCCTCCTCCAACGACGACCGCACCGCCTCCAACGACGACTGCGCCGACATGCGCGACGCCGTCCGCCGGGCAATGTGGCAGTGCCACGAACGGTGTCTCGTGCTGCCCCTCAGGCCAGTACTGCCAGCCGTGGAACCCAACGTTCTACCAGTGCATCCCTGCGCCGTCGCAGTGCGCTGCCCAAGAGGTCAACGTCGACTACTACGGCAACGATATCAAGACCATCGAGGGTATTCTGCCCAGCGACTGCTGTTCCGCGTGCGCGTCCACGGGTGGCTGTGTCGCCTACACGTTTGTGAACTACAACGCCAATGGCAAGTCGGCGTGTTATCTCAAGAGCGGTGTGGGCGCCAAGACGGCGGCCGTAGGCGTCGTGTCATCGACAGTGCTGAAGCCCAAGTGCACTTTTTCGTCGAACGTGGACTTTTACGGGAACGATCTGTCGTCGGCGACGGGGCTGACGACGGCGGCGCAGTGCTGCGACAAGTGTGCGTCGACGGCCGGGTGCGCGGCATTCACGTACGCGTACTCGGTGTGCTACATGAAGAAGCTGGCCGGGACCAAGACAGCGCTGACGGGCGCGACGGCCGGCGTCGTGAATTAAGTGGGACTAGTGCCGCGCGAATGGAGCTCGGATGTAACTCGAATAGAACTCGATGAACGTTCTTCGATGGTATCAGTTGTATGACCGTCGTTCTATCTATCCAAACTGACGCCGAGTGGCTACAGAATCGAGACAAAGGACTTCAAGTATCATTCATGTATTGAGACGCACACGACAGAGTCCTTGGTCCAAAGAGAAAGATATAACGCGGTATCGAACCAAGCACCGATACGTCTGAACTCACAACGGGAGATCATGCGGTCATCAGTTCACGACGCCTGACACAGCACCTGCCAGCGCCGACGGGCCGGTGGCGCTCGACTTCATGTAGCAGACCGAGCTCGCGTACGTGAATGCCGCGCACCCGGCCGTCGACGCACACTTGTCGCAGCACTGCGCCGCCGTCGTCAGCCCCGTCGCCGACGACAGATCGTTCCCGTAAAAGTCCACATTTGACGAAAACGTGCACTTGGGCTTCAGCACTGTGGACGACACGACGCCCACTGCTGGCGTGCGTGTGCCAAGCCCGCTCTTGAGATAACATGCTGACTTGCCATTGGCGTTGTAGTTGACAAACGTGTAGGCGACACAGCCACCCGTGGACGCGCACGCGGAACAGCAGTCGCTGGGCAGAATACCCTCGATGGTCTTGATGTCACTACCGTAGTAGTCGACGTTCACCTCTTGCGCGCCACACTGAGACGGGGCTGAGATGCATTGGTAGAACGTTGGGTTCCACGGCTGGCAGTACTGGCCCGAGGGGCAGCACGAGACACCGTTCGTGGCGCTGCCACACTGACCGCCGGGTGACGTGCTACAAACAGAAGGAGTCGTTGGCACCGGCGTAGTCGGAGTGGGCGTCGTGACGATCGAAGTCGTGGGCACAGGTGTCGTCGGTGCTGGGGTGGGTGCCACGGGCGGCGTGATCGTCGATGCACTCGATGCCGCCATGTACAACGCCCACGATCTCGTCAGGCCGTCGTCCATGTTCGCGACCTGCAGCTTCTCCAGCGCCACCTTCATGTTCACAGTCGCGTAGTTGGCATACAGCAGCGACATCCACGCGTTGTTCAGGTTGTTGTTGACCACGTCCGGGATCTTGCTCAGGATGGCGTCCCATTCCTCCGCCACAAATTTCGTTGTGCGCACAAACTCGGTCACGGGCGTGATCGGGATCATCTGGATGCCGTGGATCGCGTACGCCTCGGGGCTGAACCAGGTCTCGTACGTGACTTTGTTCTCGAAGAGGATGCCGGCGACTTTGTTGGACACGATCGTCGGCGGGTGCACGCGGTTGCCACTCTCCATGAGGAAGTAATTCTGCACGGAGCGGGTGTTGAGCTTGAGCATGAGCTGACCAATGTTGGCTAATGCGGTGTCGTTCGTGGCTTGGCCATACAACGCCACAGCGTAGTGGAAGTTGATGTCCTCAGATGAGCTCTCTTCGTCCTTACCGTCTGTGACGGCAGTCGCACCGTGCGAGTACGAGTGGCCGCGGAACCAGTCGAACTGGCGGAACTTGGGGAAGCTCGTGTCCACCCTGGACGGGTTCGCAACATCGCGGATGAGGAACTTGGTCACGCGGTTGAGCTGCGCGAGCCCCGGCCACGCCGGGTCCAAGTAGTTGATGATGGCCGAGGCCGCGATCCAGTAGCCGTAGTGGTAGTGGTGGTCGTTGTACATGGTGTTGCCAAAGTCTGCGTTCACATCGTTTCTGATGATGCCAAGCGGGCTGATGAGACCGCGGTACGTGGTGTCGTAGTTGAGTCGGTACGTCCACGAATTGTCCAGCATTGGCGCGAGCACGCTTTCGAGCTTGTTCAGGCACTGGCGCGTGAGTGTAGCCTTGTCGGATCCCGAGATGGCAGCGTCGTTGGCCATGAGGCAGAGGTTGGCGAACTTGTGCACCGCCTTGCCGTTGAAGTAGTAGCTCCCGTCGAGGGCCACCTTCCAGTTGGCGTTGATATCGGCCACTAGAAATGACTTGATCTTCTGACTGATGATGATGTCAGCACGTGGACTGCGCGACGGATAGAAGCTCACCGGCACGTTCTGCGTCTCACTGAAACGCAGCACCGGCGGGTTCGTCGTCGTCAACACGCCCGTCATCGGCCCGCGCGTCGCAGAGTACGCCGTCGAGCTGCTCACTTCCGCCGCGCTCGACCGGTCCAGCGTGTCAATATGGTGGACCTGCAGGTAGTGGAACAAGCCGCCCGAGCAGTCACCGCTTGTCTTCAGGTGGAACATGTACGCCGTCGCGTCCTTGGCCTCCACGTTGCCTCCTTCCAGCACACACGACGCCGACTTGTCGAGTGCCGCGAGCTGCGTGTCGCTCACGATCAATGCAAGGCGGATGTATCCGGTGTAGGCACTGCTTGCGGTAAGCGTCTTGGTGCCGGAGAGCGTGAGCTGGATGGAGGAAGCGGCGTAGAGCACCCACTTTTGTCCATTGTCGAGCGTGAGCACGAACCGCGAGTTGGTCACAGAGGAGCCGGACGATACGCCGGCGCCATTGATGGCTGTGATCGTGGCGGTGGCGACGACGCGAGGCGTCAGGCCAGTGTAGGCCGCTGTGGTGAACGCCATGCCGGGGACCACAATGGCATCCATCTTGCTGGTCGCCGACTTTGAGAAGCTGAGCGTGGCGCTAAGGTCGTCCCACGAGCTCACCTGGAGCGTCGGTGCCGCTGAGAACTGGGCCGCCGAGAGGACGAAGTCGGTCGAGATGGTCGAGTAGTAATACAGGTTGCCGTGGCCCGTGGAGCCGGCGAAGTTCCGGTTCGGGTACGGGTAGTTGACCGAGAGACCGAACGGCGCCGACTTGATGAGCGGGCGTAGCGCGTACGGGTTGGACCACACAGACGTGACATCGGCATCCCCAGAGGCTGCGATGATGTTGCCCCACCAGCTATTAGTCGGGATCGCGGTGGAGCCCACGGCACCCGGCGCCAGGAAGCGCGGCGCGAGCCAGGTCTTGAGCGCGCCGTTGGCAGGGAAGAGCGAGGACGGCGGTGACTCCGTGGACACGGGCGCATCGAAGAGCGTGTACCCGCCCTTGTCAGCCATTTGGAAGGCGCTTGTGGACGTCACGCCGACCGCAGCGAGCGCCGTGACGAAGAGCGAGGCGCGCAGAACCATCGTAGACCAGAGAAGATGCACCGTGGCCGAGGAGGCGGAATGGAGAATGACCGAGCCGGGAATCCAGGCCGCGCCGTAGCGCTCTATGGGGGCCGCCCATATCGCGGCCTGATTCGTCGCGGCATCAAGCGCCTAGCGCCATGGAGGACGGCACCTGGTGGATGCAGCCCTCGGCAGCGTGAGCGAGGTGGTAGCCCTCCGCGAACCCAAATGGCGGTGCGCTCACCAAGTTGATCTTGTACCTGTATGTTTGGATACACGAGTGTTTGTCGGTGAGTCTGAGTTGGTCGAGTCGCATGTATACAGAACCTCAATAAATTGATACTGAAGTCGAGAGTTTTCCTGCTCCCGGAGGCGTTGTCGCGCGAACCCATGCCTGGGAGCTTCGCGGCTGATATCTTGCAGCTGAGCGTGACCGGGCGCGCTGCGCGCTGCGGCCGATAGCGGCCGTTTCGTGTACTATAGAGCGCGGCACCCGATTCTCGGTCCTTACAATACTCGACACATTTGACCCGCCCGCACCTGACACGTTTGACAGCACGCACGTACAGTGGTCTTCCTCCCACGTTCCACGGATCCCGTCCGTGGGTTCGGCACTGTGGACTGATATGAACGCCTTCGAAGCTCTCCTTATACATGGATAATAGGCCCGTCCACATCCTGGTTCTCTGGCTGGTGATATGATGTGGGCCGCTCTCCCTACAACACTTGCGTGCATTCGGGGAGGCCGGCCGCTGTGGGTGCGGACGAGTCATTACGCTGGATGTGTTCCTGCGCTCTCTGTTCGGTTAGTGATGGTGGATCGCGGGCCGCCAAATCTCGAGGGTGGGCGCTGGCATCACAGCGCAGATCGCATCAGGCGATGTGATATGACGGTGGCGCGCTAGAGAAGTAGCGCTTGACCCAACAATTGTGCCCACTATCCGCCTAGGGAAGATGATACGGAGCCGCGTTCGGCGTCTGGAATATGGACTGGTGGCGCTGGTGATGATAGAAATGCAATCTAGTGACCGCAACTTGTATACGTTTGTAACTAACTCTATGCCCCGGACTCAATATGTCGCCGCGCGGGCTTGACTGACGGCGCGAAAGGGCCAGTCGCGCACCAGTTACGTTCGGTTCACCACTGAAAAAGCCCCAGATTAACGGATTCCAATCCGTTATCTCCGCTGCGACCGCTGAACGGTCGCTGGCCACACGCCAAGCAGCACTTGCCAACGGGCGGCAGAGTGCGTTGCTCGCCGAGAACGAAAGCACGCACTATGAACCACTCAGATTCCATTCGTCCACAATCCCCGCAACCGTTCGGGCTACCATGGCGACACTGCTGCTCCACGCGGCGCTCCTGGCTGCCTCGGTGTCAGCGCAGCCGTTCAACATCGCCAGCAAGGGCGCGTACACGCTCTTCGACGCGCCGATCGCGACGGCAGCGCCGCCCGCCGAGCTCTTCCAGCCGACCGCGGCGCTTCAGTCCTGGATGCCGCCGCGCTTTGTCCCGCCCGGCTCGATCGGGACAGTGGCGATCCCGACCAACGCCTGGTGGGGGAACACGATCGCCTCAACCACGGACCCGGTCGTGCAGCCTATGTGGACCAATCCATACTCATTTCGCCCGAGCTTAGCGGCGGCGCCGCTCGGGCTGGCCGCGTGCTACTCGTTCCCGACGCGCCAATTCGGCGAAACAACCGGCAATGGCGTGGGCACAAACCGGTACTACCTGCATTCGTTCGTGAACGACCTCGTGTTCAGCGCGACGCAGTTTTCGACGAAGACGCCAGAATTCCAGGTGTCGTCGTGGGACGATCTCAGCGTCTCACTGCGCTTCTCAACGAGCGCAAGGTCCAGAATGGAGGCCACACTCGTGCCCGGTATGGCGCTTATCACTGTCAAGTACGCGTCGCTGAGGCCGCGAATTGTCACGGCCAGCGCGATCGCGGCGATCAACGGTGCCCGACCCAGGGTCGCATTGTCCGTGACCAACACGCGTTTCGTCCTGACCCTCGCAAACGGCCAGCGGTGGGTGCTGTACGCTGGCACGCCAATCAGGATCACGCTGCGAGGCGCAAGCACACTGGAAGCTAGCAGCGCCTACGCCGGCTACGTGCGCGCCGCGCTGGTCCCGAACGACGCGGCGCTCGCGGTGCTCGACAGAACCTACCGGTGCCTGCTCGAGGGCGGCACGGTCGAGGCCATGGACGCGAGCGCGTACATGTTCCGGCTCAAGACGAGCGGCGACTGCTCGAGCGGGCTCTTCCACTACGTGCACGTGCACCATTTGGACACTTTGGACACTACGAGCGCCTCGGTCGTCAGCGGCGTCAGCGTGAACTCGCCCACGCGAGGCCCCATGGCCGGCGTCCTGACCAAGACGAGCCCGCCCGTGATCCGGCTGGTTGAAACGCAAAACGTGCCGGTGGACTTTTACCCGCCGCGGCGCCCCTCGACATCGGTCGCCGCCGCGCTGTCCCTCAAAGAGACGCTCATAAGCGATCTCAATGCGCCCTGGTGGCTGCCGCGCGATGGAAGCTACTACTTTAATGGGAAGGCTGCCCATAAGTACGCAAACCTGTGTCTCGTTGCGAACGACCCGGCGGTCACAGGCCCGGATCAAGCTGCGCTGACACGTCAGTGCCTCGACCAGCTCGAGGCGCTGCTCGAGCCGTTCGTGAGCAACTCGTGGACGTACCCGCTCCAGTACGACTCGGTGTACCGCGGCATCGTAAGTTCCATTGGGCAGGCGGTGCGCGACGTGAACGCCGACTTTGGGAACCCGGTCTACAACGACCACCACTTCCACTACGGCTACTGGATCGCGACCGCCGCGATTATCAACTTCCTGGACCCGACGTGGTCGGGGCTCGCACAGCTGAACCTCGTGGCGAGCACGTTGGTGCGGGACGTAGCGAACCCATCGACGGCAGACACACTCTTCCCCAAGTTCCGCAACTTTGACTGGTTCCGCGGCCACTCGTTCTCGCACGGCATCACGCCGTTCAACGACGGCAAAGACCAGGAGAGCTGCTCCGAAGACGTCAACTTCCACTACGCCGTCGCGCTGTTCGGCAAGGCGACCAATAACATCGCGCTGGCGACCGTGGGCCAGCTCATGCTCAAGCTCAGCACGCGCGCGGCGCAGAACTACTTCCTCATGGACAGCGACAACCGCGTGCACCCGCCGACGATCATCCCGAACAAAGTCACGGGCATCTTCTTCGATAACAAGGCCGACTACACTACGTGGTTCAGCGCCGACAAGTTTGCGATCCACGGCATCCAGATGATCCCGATCACGCCCGTCACCGAGTTCGTTCGGACCCCCAAATTTGTGCGCGAGGAATGGGACGGCATCCTGAGCAAGATCCCGGACGTTGTCAACAACAACATCGAGAACGCATGGCTCTCGCTGTTGTACACGAGCTACGCGACTGTAAACAGCACATTTGCGATGGAGAAACTCAAGTCTGTGGCGATGGACGGCGGCCTGTCACGCACATGGGCACTGTACATCGCGGCTACTCGCCCGGACACGGCGGTGAAGTGAACGTAGCCTCCTGAAGGTGTGGAGATGAACTTTTCACCAGAAAGACACCTGCTGGAGCCTTTAATGTGTTAGCCAAACTGGTATATTTCTCAACGCGCTGCTGTTCATGCCCGAGACCGTCGTGTCGTCGCTCGACATCGGAAGCCACGTGGCTCCAGTGCGAGCTGGCGGGATCCGGAGACCGGCTCCTTTCGTACTGTGAGTCGATCCATGCGTTTGCTGTACGCGTGTTGATAGAGTACGGTACTCCAAGAATCTTTCGTTGTCATCTTCACGCTGGCAACTCCGAGGTTGAAGAGAGAGCACGCGCGGGTCCAGTGAGGATCGGCTCGCCGCTGAACTATTCCAATACTTCAGGACGCAGCCACGGAAGTACTCTCAGCGTCAAGAAGTCCTCTTCCTTCCGTCGCACCGCGTTCATGGTGCAGTCGCCGGTCGCGCCGAGCCGGATCGCGACTGCCCAGCGCGAAGGACGCTGGGAATGGCTCAAGCATTTTCGAGGAGATCCCAATCCGCCGTACCGGTAGCTTATCGGTGGAAATGGGTGCAAGCGAGATATCACCGGTATATACTGGTATGCTGGATCACTTCAAATCAGTACGGTGGTGGATAATGGAGTGTGGTGGGTCTCCCGAGCAGCGAAGTGGTCGCCTCTGCAAGTCGCCACGGACGACTTGCTGGGGCTCGTTCTGCCGTCTCGATTCGTCGTACACGTCGCTGGCGTTTGCCGGCGCGGTGCATCCCTCCAGGTGCCAAATTTTGGAGAAGGATGGTGGCGACATTGGATGCCGATGCCGCGGGGATTTGCAGAGCCCGCCAAATTTTCGTTTGGGTCCACAAGAATACAGAAAAAGATCGGCACCCGACAGCTTTCCGGAGACTTTCGCGCTATGGCCAAATCGATTGTCGCGGATTCCTACTGTGTTTTAAGATGTCCGAGGAGACCACGCTAGCGATGCTAGTGGAGCTTGGCTCCAGCAGCAGCAGAGCTGTGGTTTTTGCTTGGCGATGACCAAGGTTCCATGGCGAGGAAGCTCTGGTTTTCCAACAAGACTGCAAAAGGTGTGGAGACGATCCTCGGAAGATGCTGGGAGCGCGTTGATGGACCCCGGTGCGGTGTGGCCAGACCGCAAACGCAGACGAAATTTTCACGGGGCCATCGCGCGAAGCGACTTGCCCCGACTTTGCGCTTCTCGCTGGGATGTGCCGCCAAGTCGCACTGACAACTTCAACTTCAAAATCACCGTTTGGTTACCCTAAAAAGGTTGGTAGATGGATTTCGTAGCGGACTCCGCGCACCGATGCACTGAAAAAACAACGGCTTGCAGATCTCGACGGATGCCTCTCCGCCATCGACTTGGGCAAGTGAGATCTCCCGCGGCGTGCGATATCAGAAGACGGCGAGCGGATCATTCTTCGAGCACGAGAGTTGCTGACGTGCAGTACCGCGTACGTACGTGTCCGTGTTCCCAGGCCGTCAGCGTCGCGCTGGAAAATTTTGAGGCGGGACGGCGCTCCCTGCCCTCAGCTCGACCAATCATACCACATCCCTTCCAAAATCGATATCGACAAGTTGAGAGTCTGGTGCGTTCTAGCTGACGACTCTCTATAACCTTGCGAACATGATATGGATCGCGCATGCATGGTGACTGGCTTGCCGACCACCAACGCACGGCCAGTCGCAGCCGCGCAGCGGAGCTCTTCTCGCTCGTGCGGATACACGTTCTGTGCCAGCACCAGCGAGGCTGTGGGCACGTCAACGTGGACGGCATGCCGCCCTGACCTACACCCACGCGGTCGGTTCGGTGCGAGCGAAAAAAGGCTGACTAGCTTCAAGCTCCCGCGCGATTTGCGCGTGTATGTAGGAACGAAGCCTCGCGATCGTTCGTCTCGCTTCCAGGGTCCGGCGGTGTCGTGCAGTCGGGCTTTGCTTCGGGAGGAGCGCGGAGCGTGCGCCTTCACTTTTCTGCGTCAACGGATTGGAGGGCCTTGTCCACCCAAAGGGCCTGCCACGATGTCCCCCCGGAATACACATGAGGCTTCCGCCTGCCCTGCTTTTCTGTGCCACGCGAGCTCCGCGCGCCTCGAGGCTTTGCCGTCGCACAGCTTCCTCATTCCAACATCTGCTCTCCACCACACAAGCAACACTCCACCACCGTCTCTGGTTCTCTCGGGTGCATCGGTCGACTTCCACGCATCATGGGCTCCACCAAGGATAACAAGGATATCGAGGCCGGTACGCCGCTCTACAATGAGTACGGCTCGCCCAAGGTCGACGGCGTCCAGGAAGAGGGCCACGTGCGCGGCGCCTCCATCCCGATGCTGCTCCTGCTCTCGTGCCCGCGTATGGCCATTCAGATGGCCTGGTCGGCCCAGTGGGCTGCGCTCGGTCCCTACCTCGGCACCATGCTCCCCAAGTTCGCTGTCCAGCTCACCCAGGTCATCGGACCGCTCTCCGGTATCCTCGTCGCGCCGACCATCGGTGTCATGAGCGACCGCAGCACCAACCAGTGGGGCCGCCGTCGTCCCTTCCTGCTCTACGCTGCCATCGCCAGTGTCATCTGCTGGATCGCCATGGGCTACACGCGTCAGATGGGCGAAGCCTGCGGTGACTACGGCAACGGCAAGGAGGGCGTCCCCACGAGCCGCAAGTGGACCGCCTTCTTCACCGTCTTGTTCTACACCTGGATGGATATCACGGTCAACGTCGTCCAGACCCCGGCGTTCCTCATCATCGCCGACTTTGCCGGCGACCGCCAGACCACCGGCGCGGCGCTCGGCCAGGGCTGGTCCACGCTCGGATCGATTCTCATTTCCGCCTACATCGAGATCTGGGGTGCGGCCCACCTGACGCTCCACTACTTCCTCGGCATGCTCTCGGTCGTGATGATCATCACGGTCGGCGCTGTCTGCCTGTTCGTGAAGGAAGAGCCGCTCTCCAAGGACCAAGTCGACACCGAGTCGGTCTGGAAGCGCATCGGCGAGGCCTTCTACTCGATCTACAAGGGCCTTAAGACGCTGCCGGGCGTGCTCGTGGTGTACTGCCTTGTCTTCTTCTGTCTTGAGTACGGCTACACCGCCTACAACGGCAACAAGGGCCAGTTCTTCGGTATCGAGGTGTACGATGGCAAGCCCGAGGGTGCCGACAACTGTAAGCCCGACTGCTCGGAGGCTCAGGACGACTACAACCACGGCGTCAAGGTCGCCGGCGGCTCCACCGACTTCATCTTTAACAGCGTCGGCTACATCTTCTCCTGGATGCTCCCGTTCCTCGTCCACAAGATCGGCGCCAAGTGGGTGCTCACGATCTCGCTCGTGCCGCAGGCGCTTCTCATGGTCATGGCCTTCTCCAAGATCGTCGCGCTCAACGTCATCATCGTTGTCGTCACCTCGCTCTCGCAGACCGCGATCTTCGCGCTACTCGTGCCTGTGATCATCCATGTCTTTGGTGACAAGGTCGAGATCGGCATGTACGTCGGTGCGCTCAACTCGGCCAACTGCTTCGGTCAGCTGCTTAACTTCGTCATCGGCGCCGCACTTGTCGAGACCTCCATGGGTTACAAGCTGCCGATCTTCATCGGCGGCGTCATGAGCTTCATCGGCATCATCATCGCCGTGTTCTTCCTCAAGCTGAAGATGTACTCGATGTAAACCGACTCGGGATGGTCCTCGTGCGGCCGACAGCGCTCCAGAAAACCAAGAAACAAACGACTCCAGGTCTCCGTCTCCGTGTTTTGGTATCACGCATCTTCCTGCATCTTTCCGCGTCTGCCTACTTCCTGTTGCCCGTGATCTTTACATTCGTTTGGCCCACTCGCGGTTCGTGACTGGGGTTCCCGCGCCTTTTCCTGAGAGCAGCGCTAGCGCTGTGCTCGGACAGGCGTCGCCCCTGCCACCCACCTCGAAAGCACAGAGTAGCATTCGCCGTGTCCTGAATACTACTTTTATTTTACTTTGTCTCTCTCGGTTGTGGATCTGACGTCTGGTGATCGTAGACTCTCAGCTGGCGACGCCAGCCAAACGCCAGCCCGGCGTTTGACCGGACGCGGTATCCGGTGCCAGTACGGTACCTGGATTGGGAGCTTGGGTCGAGTCTGCGCTTCAACGGAAGACGATGCAATTATGGGCTCAGCTCTAACTCCAAAAATGCAAAAATGAGAAAACGTAACCAAAATATTATTTTGGACTATTTCATGAATAGTGTTCCGAAAATTTAGCTTTGACAATTCGTGCAGACGTTTTCATAAAAGAGGAGAATAAAAAGAGACAGGTTACGTCAAGATGCATTTGGGTTTGCGAGCAAGCATGAGGCGAACCAACGCAACGCTCGCCTTCGTAGGCACTATTGTATACACACGCCCGTCTTTCACACGAGACAGGGTGACACGAGGAGCAGAACGCGCGGTTACAGCGTGTACATCTTGATCTTGAAGAACAGGATCGCGACCACGACGCCGATCAGGCTCATGACGCCGCCGATGAAGACGGGCAGCTTGTAGCCGAGCGAGGTCTCGACGACCGCGGCGCCGATCGCGAAGTTGAGCAGCTGGCCAAAGCAGTTGGCCGAGTTGAGCGCGCCGACGTAGATTCCGATGTCTGTCTTGTCGCCGAACACGTGGACGATCACGGGCACGAGCAGCGCGAAGATGCCGTTGATCGACAGGCTCGTGGTCACGACGATAAACACGTTGAGCTCGACGACCTTGGTAAACGCCATGACCGCGAGCAGTGACTGCGGCACCAACGAGCCCACGAGCACCCACTTGGCGCCGAACTTGGACACGAGGAACGGCAGCGTCCAGGAGAAGAGGTACCCGAGGATGTTGAACATCAAATCCGTCGAGCCGCCCGCGACCTGCACACCGTGGTTGTAGTTGTTCTGGGCGACCGTGCAGTTGGGCGCGCACTTGTCGGCGTTCGTGGCGTCGCCATCGTACACCTCGAAGCCGAAGAATTGGCCCTTGTTGCCGTTGTACGCAGTGAAGCCGTACAAGACACAGAAGAAGATGAAGGCGTAGACGACCAACACGTGCGGGAGGATGCGCAGGCCCTCGTAGATCGAGTAGAACGCCTCGCCGATGCGCTTCCAGACCGACTCGCCATCCGCTTCGTTCTTCTCGAGCGGTGTCTCCTTCGCGACGATACACACGAGCCCGATCGAAATGAGCATGATCGCCGACAGCATCCCGAGGAACCAGTGGATCGTCAGGTGCGCCGGACCCCAGATCTCGATGTAACCCGACACGAGAATTGAGCCAAGAGTTGACCAGCCCTGCGCGAATGCTGCGCCCGTGGTCTGGCGGTCACCCGCGAAATCGGCCACGAGCAGGAATGCCGGCGTCTGGACGACATTCACCGTGATGTCCATCCAAAGGTAGAAGAAGAGAGTGAAGAACGCGGTCCACTTGCGGCTCATCGGCGTGCCGTCCTTGCCGTCACCAAAGTCGCCGCACGCCTCGCCCATCTCGCGCGTGTAGCCCATGCAGATCCAGCATACCGCGCTCGCGATGGCGGCGTAGAGCATGAAGGGTCGGCGACGGCCCCACGGGTTCGTGCTGCGGTCACTCAGCACGCCGGCGGTGGGACCCACAAGAATACCGGAAAGCGGACCAATGACCTGTGCGAGCTGCACGGCGTACTTGGGGAGCATGGTGCCGAGGTAGGGACCGAGTGCGGCCCACTGCGCCGACCAGGCCATGCTAATGGCCATGCGCGGCATCGCGATGATGAGCAGCACCGGAAGCGACGCGCCCCGGCGCTCTTGAGGCTTGCCCTCCTGGATGCCGTCCGCTTTGGGTGAGTCGTACTCGTTGAATAGCGGCGTCCCGGACTCCAAGTCCTTGACGTTCTTGTTGGTCGCTGCCATGATACCGGTCAATCGCCTTGTATCAGGTGTTGGTTGGGTAGATGCTGGTTGAAGTGATCGATCCAGGGAATATTGTGGAATGTCGAAGATGCAGCACCGTGTCGCGGTCGCTACTGGCCCATGATCCACGCTCGAGCACAGGCTCGTTGTGGCAACATTGCCGAGGTCTATCACTGACGACACTGCGTGAGAAAAGGCGCCTTTGATCTGAACTCAGAAGCACATGCGGCCGGTGGATGCTGACCAGTGCGGCCCACTGCACAGTGGATGAGCACGATCGGGATAAGTCAGACACGGTACCTAGTGGAGGAGTGGACAGTTTGTGTGCCTCTTGGTCGTGGGCGTGTTCAAGCAACGCGGCTGCTGCATTCGGCTCCCTCGATCTCACCGCGCCAAGAATCCCCCAGGAATGCTGCAGTTTCTGGGAACGTTGGACAGTTTCTTTTTCGCCAGCATACCATATTTAGAGCAGCGGCAAGAATTGTCAATGGCATCGAGGGTTTCTGCACTTGATTCGCAACAGCCACACGTGAGGTTTGCCTCAGAGCTTACATTAGATAAGCACGGCAAGTCTGCCACAAGCATGATCTGTTGACACCGGAACCTTACACGCCGAGCTGAACGACTATCGCTCACTGGAGATGATGAGTTACGGGTCAAGAGAGCTCGCGCACGTGCTTGAACACGCCAGAAACATGGCGGAAGAATTCGTTGGACGCCATGCCCTTTCGCACCACTTTGAAACGGCGCGCTGTGGCTTAGTACATTTTCTTTCTTGGTCCGGAGCAACGCGCTGGTTCTTTCTGAACCTTTTCAGACAGCATGGCTGGCTGGAGGATGCTCAATTGCCACGAAAAGTAAGTACATGGCAGATGCTGCCTCCGGCCATAGTAAGCATCTCGTCTCGTGTTCTTGGGACCTAGAGGTTGTTTACATGGAAAACCACAACAGCTGTGTCTGTCGACGACCATTCAAGCTTCGTGGGGCCCCTGGCTCGGTCGCCGCGAATGAGCTTTTTTGGGTCCACGATGTGTGGTGAGCCTCGTGCCCACTCGCAGGCATTCCCGGCTTCAATTCTGTGGCTGCGTTCAGCTCACCGCATTCGCTTTGGAATATTCTTCCGTTCTGATAGTAGGGAGCTTCCATCGATCATCCCCATTTTGTAGGAGACACTCACGGAAGGGTTGACAGTTCCCCCAACCAGCTCGGTTGCCTCAGATAATTTCATGTACCGGTGTCTTGATTGACATGCGTCGTCCAATGGTGTAGAGGCGTGAAATGTTGGACGTGACGCTGGACACAACAGGTTGGTCGGGTCCAACTGGAAGCCGAACAAACCATTTCATCTTCATGCTGTGAAATGGATGGAGCTCGTTGACTTCATTTCTTCACTGGCCCCATGCCTGGCCTGGATATATAGATATACCGCGTGGGCCTTTTCACGGACAGAGTAGTGCATTGAGCTGTCCGGCATGGTGATCGCGCGGACGATCACTGTCATCGATGGATACATTTCCAGTAACCCGGTTATTCGTCATCGTAACCTGCCCGTTGTCAGTAGTGTGTCCATCTCATTACCCAAGACGAGCAAAGCAACATCAATGAAACATCACGATGCTTGCAAGTGGATAGCTATCAAGCACTACGAATGCAAATCTGGACTCACGCTTCGATCTATCGATGCAGCGACCACACCGACAAAAGTCGATTGTCGATGCCATCCTCAGGTCGAGGCCATGGGCGATGTCCCGTGGATCAACGTCATGGGCAACCACGACTACGGCGGAGGCAGCTACATCTGCCGCGACAGCGACGAGCAGTTGGCCAAGTGCGCGAGCAAGGCCGCGCTGCTCTCGGCCCTCGAGGACCGCTTCACGCTGCAGTCGACGTACAAGAGTCCGAACAGCGACCGCTGGGTGCTCACCGACCACTTCTACAAGTACTCGCTGAAGAAGGGCGACGTCACCATGGACATCTTCAACTTGGATATGAACGACGCCGAGAGCCACGGTGCCAACGAGATCTGCTGCCAGTGCTATAGCTACGCCGATGGCAACAACACGCTCTGCAAGACCGTTACGCGCGGCGACGAGAACTGCTGCGGCGGCGACTCGGACATGTACGACGGATGCGTTGGCAAGTTCAAGGAGTGGGGCCAGGAGGCCATGACCAAGCTCGTGGAGGGTGTCAAGGCGTCCAAGGCGACGTGGAAGATCGTCAACTCGCACTACTCCCCGTACGGCCACTACGGTGAGACCACCGGTAGCAAGTGGCTGAAGACGCTTGATGGTCTGGGCGTGCAGCTCTGGATCGCCGGCCACACGCACGGCACGAAGCACGATTTTGGCTCGTTCGCGACGCACTTTGTCGAGAACGGCGCCGGTGGTGGCATCCAGAGTGAGTCGGCCAGCGGCATTCCGCCGTACGCGACAGCGCTCAAGAACGTGTGGACCGCGCCCGGTTACAGCGACGGCGGCAACGAGTACGGCTTCTTCACACTGCAGGCTTCGTCCAACTGGCTCAAGCTGCGCTTCCTGACATTCGACGACAACTGGTCGCTCAAGCCCTCGGGATCCTCGCTTGGCTCGAGCAAGATTGGCGGAGTGAAGGAAGGGTACTGCTACTACATCCCGTCCGACGGCGATGAGGGCAAGACTTGCTAAGTGGAAGTCTATGAACAGAGCCCCATCGAGCGTCGTGTCGGAGGGTCCCTTCAGGTGGGTTTAGGACCGAGGCTCTGCGGAAAGACGAGCTGTACGAAGCGGCCCCCCATCTCCCTCACATGCCCTGTTCACTAGTACACTGTACATGCCACACACGGGTTCTCTACAAACTACATCGCGTCGGTCCATTTTTGCGCCAGAGAAAGCAAGTCTAAAGTTCTGCTACATACATGAATCCATCCTTTTTCTTCCCCTCCATTCCTGGGAACAGCTCCCTCCTCCCATCACTCAAAGGCTTGGTTCTGGGAGAAATCCTGTACACTTCAGGCAGTGGGCTGTAGAGACCGCCATGTGTCTATTCCGGCTTGTGGGTCTCTTCATGTGACGTTCTCGTTGTATTCTTCGCGTCGGCAAGAGGCGCGGCGGCCCATGAGTTGAACATGAGACCTTTCACCGGATGCTGCTCAGGCAGCGCGCCTCTGCATTATCGCCACATGGCCATCTGACGCAAAACTCCGGATATCTTCATGGCATTGGCTCAAAATATGCTACCGAATCCTTCAATTGGACAATAAACGGCCCTGACTGCCGGCGTCTCTTCCGCGCCTTTCCAGTAGCGCGCTGTACCCAAGTTGATGGACCTTGAAGCGCAGACCCGCTCTCTCGCAGTGCTCAGCGCCACGATTGGTGCTCTCTTGACGTGGGTCTCTGTGCCGCTGGAGTCCTTGACGATACCATCTCTACCTCATTCTCCAATCTCGCGCCTCGCACTCACGTACTCCACACACATCATCAACACCATGAAGACCTCCGCTATCGTCTGTGCTGCCGTCGCCTTTGCGGCCGTCGCCTCGGCCACCCCGTGCGATATGGGTGCCATCCAGGGCAAGCTCCTGCCCAACGCCACTGAAGGTCTCAAGAACTGCGCGACCACGACGGGCTTTGACATCTGGGCCGTCTCGGGGTTCCCCACCCAGGACCAGGCCACCAAGATCATGAAGACCCGCGACTGCGTCGCGTTCCTCAACCAGATCAACGAGCGCGCCAACTCGGACATCGCCTGCGACTTCCAGGTCGGCGGCGTTCAGAAGGAGTTCGGCTCGTTCTTGGTGTCGCTGCTCACGGGCAAGACCGGCAACGAGACCGAGTCGTCCAGCAGCGGCTCGGAGGACATCGAGGCCCCGAAGAACGAGACGGGCAACGCCACGGTTAAGCCGCTTCTTCCGACCGCGGACGCTGATACGCCGGCGACCACCAAGCCCAAGGCCAACGTTTCCACGCCGGCACCCACCACGAGCGACTCCATGACGACCTCGCGCGCTGTGCTCAGCGCCGGTCTTGTCGCCGTCGCCGGCCTCGCACTGCAACTGTAAAGCGCAACAACGTTTCATAGTTCCGTTGTGCGTTGAACATCCGCGGCAAGTATTGTGGATTCCAGTCGGTGTGAATAAAGTACGTCCCATAGTAGTGTGAGTCTTTGTGTAGAGAAACCTGAGTATACGTGTTTGTTGCGTTGTCATTTTTGTCTTCTCTCCACCGTGAAGTGATTTAGTTCAATAGATACTCGATCGTTTGGCAGGGTCGCTTCGTCGTCGGCGGATCCAGGGACTGTTCCTCATCTGGCTCCTCCGAGAAAATCTCAACCGTTTCCTCTGGCACTTCGTCCCGACGCTCCCTTCGTTGGTGCGCTTCAGGTTCCTCCCCGAGTAAGTGCTGGTCAGCGATGCGTGCTTGGCCCATGAGCTTCGCGACGTCCTGCAGACTTACACCGGCCGACAGGAATGCGATCACGAAGTCTACGTCCGAGTCGTACACGCGCACGCGCTGGTCTTCCTCTCCGAATAAAAACTGGTTCACGCCACGATAGGTGATCTCCTTGCCGATGAGCCGCCCCACGAGCGCCTCGTCGTCTGCAACGTGCGGGAAAATGTGCCGGAAGGTCTCCCGCGAGAGCTTGACGGTCAGGTTGGACGCCACGGTGACAAGGGGAGACTCCTCGGAGCCCGATACTTCCACCGATACCACTGAGATGCGGAAACTCGAGTGGTAGAGCGTGTACCGCTCCCACTGATCTACGAGTGCGGCGATACCCATGACATTACCAAACTTCATGTGGTCCCCCATCGAGCTGCGCAAGAAGGCGTCCTGCTTGGCGATGAGCTCCAGCGCAGCCGAGGGAGACTCGCGCTTGCCGCCAACGTGGAGCCGCGTCGGGCGGCCGCGCTCAAACAGCGCAAAGTACTCGCGGATGAGCCGGGCGACCGAGCCGTCCGGCCCGTTGCGCATCACGAGCGCGCTGTCGCTGCGGATCTCGCGCAGCATGCGCAGATCGCGCACTTCCTCACGCAGCGAGCGGATCATCTCCACGAGCGACTGCTCGTAGTCTCTCCGCTTGGCGCGGAACTCCTTCCCGCGCTCGCTGTTCGTCTTGCGGCGGCTCTTGCGGCGGCCTGCAGTGGCCACGACCACGGCCACATTGGCCACATCGGGGTCGCTCGAGTCGGCGGTGCTGGTCGCCGGGGAGAGCGCGGCCGGGTTGAGCATCGCGAGCGGTCTGATTGCAGAGACTTTGAGCGTGGGGTTGTCTGGCCGAATGTGCGACGCGCGGCGCGGGCTCGGCAGACTGGCGCAACGGCCGACAGGCGCGAGGGTTTAGCTTCCCTCCGCGGGCGGTCTTTCTCCGGGGAAGAAGGGAACCATGGCACAAACCGCGTTCCTCCTTGGCTCGATGAAGAGTGTTCCATATTCCCTCGCTTCAGTGCCGCCGTACGGTATCCTCCGGTACTGTAGAACTTTGTGTCGTTGCGTTGCTTTGCAACACCATAATAATACTGTACGAGACCGCGGAACACTCTGGGCAACCTCAGCCGGACCTGTCAAAGTGGATGCTGCATCATGCTGGCTGCAAAGTCATGCACAGCTGGCCGCTGCGCCAAATTTTATGGCCAATACGAATCCTTCATTTTGATCTACAGCCAATCAATATGATCTGTTTTGAGACAGATTGCGCTGCCTGCGATATCGGATACCTTGGAGTCAATTGATAGACCCTCTCGAAGTCGAGAGGGCTACTATTCAATTGCACCCATCCGCAGGCTTCGGAGGGCTTCGATGACGATCAAATTTACCCTCGTCTTCTGACGACATCAGCCGCGGGACAAACATCGCCAAAGTGTGAGGCGGAGAGACCTTGTGGGTCGGCGTGTGCCGAAGAAACCAACTGCCCACTGGCTTTTAGGGCCACAGGCAGTTTGGTATTTGCCAAATACCAAATACTATTTGGTATTCTATCTGGTGTAGTACCGTACCGGTAGCGTTCAGTTCTCTCCAGATGGGCCAACGGCGGTAGAGGGAGTCGGCTCATGTCGCATGGGGTCCACCCAATTTGGGTGACCCAAGACACTTGGTGTTGTACATTTACTACTATGTACACTTGGTCCAAGTGGAGTCAAAAGAGGATCCTGTGATCAGATACGCGAGGGAATAGTGACGTACGAAATGGCCGAGTCGTGTGAACTCATTGCGGACACGGTGTTTCGATCGCGGCACGAAGGCGTCCATTTCGAGGACGCAACATCGCGACACAGCGGGGCGAGTTGTGCATGCAAATGCAAAAGACAGTGTTTTCCTCATTCGCACACATAACTCGCCTCGGGCGGCCAATCTCTTCGAAGACGGCTGGGGTGCCCGATATTGTACTGTACGTGCTCGTACAAAAAGATCGTCATCCAGTGGTCTAAGGAAAGAATGAAGCATCACATCCTCGTCGATGGCGAATAGGATGGGAAATTCCCATTGGGAATGCTTTTAGCCTCCAGTAGGAGAGGTTGCTGGGCGCTCATGCGTGAGGATGTGAGCGAGTGATATTCCGTGAGAGGGTGCGAGGTGATCAAGCCGTAAAGAGTATATATTATGTATTCACACATGCATACCCCACGAGACCGCCTCCCCCCCCCCCCCCCCCCCATCGAACGCTGCTCTTGAGATCTGCCCGCTATTCAGTCGCTCATATTCATCGACTCGTTGCTATCGCTCAGTAAGAAGTCGACATCCATGCTGCGCGACGGAGAGCCTGAGGCATAGCGGTCGCTGTCGTTGCAACTACTACAGCTACTAGTGTAGCCACTCATGCTGCTATCAGGGCGTCGAGGTATCGTGCCATCTTCGTCGGTCAAATCAGCACGTCGTTCGATCTCCTCGATCACCGCAAGTTCCTCGCCCTCGAGTTCACCCATCATGTGCTGCTGACGGATCAGCGCCTGGCCCAGCAGAATTGCCACGTCTTCGAGGCTCCCGATGGCTCGTTGAAGCGCTTCCGGGAAATCCGCTTCGACATCGTAACGCTGCACGCGGCCGTTCGCTGTGAAGTAGAACTGGTTCCGGCACGGGTACACGACCTCTTTGCCGATGAGCCGCTGGATGAGCGCTTCGTTGCCGACGACGTGCGGGAACACGTTCTCGATCGTGCGGCGCGAGTATCGAGAGCGTAGGCGGCCACTTGTCTCGACGATGTGGCCGTCCTCGTTCTCGCGGACATGTACTTCCAGCAACTCGAACTGAAGGAACGCGTGGTACTTCGAGTAGCGTTCCCACTGATCCATGACGACACCGATGCCCTTGAACTCGCCAAAGCAGAGCTCTGGATCCATGGTCGCGCGCATGAAGATCTCTTGCGAGGTGGTCGACGTCTCCGGGTCAGGTAGCGCCATGTTGCGGCGCGCCGGCGGCAGCTGCACGCCGTAGCGGAACTGTGCGAAGTACTCTCGCACGAGCTTGACCAGTGAACCGCAAGCCATGTTACGTGGACACACCGCGAGTTCGTTGGAGATGCCACGCAGTGCCATGAGACGCGTGATCGTCGACCGCAGTGCTTCGACCTCCTGGTGAAGATCCGACGAGTACGCTGACCGCTTGGCACGGTAGTACTTGCCACGCTCGCTGTTGGTCATCTTGGGCAGGATGGGCTTGCGCCCGCGCTTCTTGGGCACCTTGGCAACCACGGCCACGTCGGTGGTCGCGGTCTTCGTCGCCTTCTTTGCCACAACCGAGTCTTTGCTCGTTGTGTCACTCTCAGTCTGGTCCGGCTCCGGTTCGTCATCCCCGTCCGACGGGTTCAGCAGCATGCTCATCCGCACCGTCACGGTCGGCGCGCGGTAGCCGAGACTCGTTTTGGTGTGGTCGAGCGGCGACAAGGAGCGGTTGCTCGAGAGGTAGCCGTCGCCACCACTGTGGATCGGCGGGCTCGGCATCCGGGCGCTGCATGCAGACGACCCGAACTCTGCGGTTGATGCCTCGGACGCCGAACCAGACGGCGCGCCGCGCGACGCTCCGACCATGTTGTTACGCGCAGATCTCACACTGCGGGGCGCCGAGGAGGAATTCGCACTGAAACCCACAGTGCGGTTCGCTAGCGATGCGTGCGGCTGCAGACCGGGGGGCGCGGGCGAGGCGGCGGCGTTGGAGGTCGACGCCGCTCGATGGCTGCTCCTCATCATCAGCCTCCTCCACCACGGAGGGACGAGAGCCCTGTCTATGGAAACGGTTTCGTGGAAAAGCCAGAGCATGAAAATCGGATTTGACGGGAAGAAGCTTCCAGGCAGGTGACGCCAGATGTATAGAGTATGAGAGGCTAGTGTGTCAATGGTGTGGACAACTTGACGGCATGGGTTCAACGAGGCTGGTGATGGTCGAGGCACTGGACAATGTGGAAGCGGCCGTGGCGCTCGGCCTCGGCGCGGCACTGCTGCAGGTCGACGTCTTCTGCTTGAGCCGACTCGATCGCCCATTCGACGACGTCCAGGTACCCGTTGCGTGTCGCTGTGAGTACGCCTCGCGGCTCGAGGCGTATGTTGAAGTGCGCTACGAGCAGTTTGAGGAGCCGCAGCCGCCCGCGCGACGCCGTGTCCGACAAGCCGTCACGCGAGCACGTGATCGACGGTCGGTTCTCTAACAGCCACAGTGCGACCTCGTAGTTGCCCAGAGCGGCCGCGCTGTCGATCGCCTCGCTCGTGCAGCCTTCGCTGCGGTTCGCATGGAGCCACACGACAACCTCCAGGTGGCCGCCGATAGCGGCCGCGTCCATGGCGTCGCTCGTGGTGCCCTCGGTTCGGTTCTCGTGGAGCCATTTGACATCGTTCAAGTGGCCATAGGCCGCTGCTCCCCTCATCGCGTTCGTCGTGCACCCCTCCGACCGATTCACGTGGAGCCATTCGACCACATCCAGAAAGCCACCAGCGGCGGCCTTGTCCATCGCCCAGTGTGTGCACGGAAGTCCTCGCTTGTGAAGCCACTTGACCATATCCAGGTCGCCAGCCTCGGCCGCCCGGTCGATCATCGTGGCACCCGCGCCGTCGTTCGGTCGATTCTCCAACAGCCACTTGATCATCTCTAAGTCCCCACTCGCGGCAGCGACGTCCATAACTCGAGGCGACCACCGCACGTCGGGGCCGTGCATGCCATGGAGCATTTGAAGGCCGCGCAAGTTGCCCTCTTTCGCGATCTCGAGCGCCGAATAGGGTGGTAACTTTGTGCACAGCGACGGAAAGTGGGTCTGAAACCACTCAAGCACATCGTAATGACCGTGGGCCAACGCGTTCGTCACAGCCTCGGTTGTCCAGATGGAGGAGCTCTGTCGGAGGTTGTCGAACAGCCACTGGAGCACATTGAGATGACCGTTTCGCGCCGCGCCATTCACAGCGCGCGCCGTGCAGCCTTCGCTTCGGTTGGCGAACAAGAACTCGACGATATCCAAATACCCGCCTGTCGCCGCGCCATCCATCGCCCACGACCGACAGCCTTCCTGCCGATGCTGGTGGAGAAATTGAACGATCTCCAAATGTCCATTTTTCGCTGCTGCGTCCATTGTCGCGGTGGTGAACACGCCTGGTAGACCTGTCGAGTGGAGCCATTGGATCATCTTGAAGTGGCCGCGTCGTGCAACTTCGGCATCCAGAACCGACAGTTGGGCATGAACACCTCGATCAATCAGATACTGAGCGACACTGCAATGACCGTGCTCGATCGCGGCACGCAGTGCTTCTGAAGGGCATATCGGCACGGGTGCGCGCTCGGTTTGGAGTTCTTCCGACTGTTCAAGTACAAGGCGAACGATATCTAGGCATCCGTTCGCTGCCGCAGCAATCAATGCTCGAGTGACACAGTCTCGCTCTTCTGGTCGGTGCAAATACAACCAGATGAACAAAGCCATGTCGCCCCTCTCCGCTGCGAGTTCCAGTGCGTTGGCGGCGAGGTATCCGGGGTAGTGCTGGTGGATCAGTTGAGCCGCTCCGGTATCCCCCAGCTTCACAGCTGCTTGGAAGCCTCGTCGTAACCATAACTGGCGCACGAACCTGTCGACAGTCGAGTTCTGTAGCAGTGGGAACAGAACGCGCCGGAGCAGTCGATGTGACCCAGACGCCACGGCCGTCTCGACGCTAAACCGGCAGCTTGGGTCGAGGCACGAGTCAATGGATTGTGTGACGTGGTCGAGGGAGGAGACAGCAGGCCAGTTTCGGCAGACAGCGACCACGGACACCAGCAGCGGCGGAGGCACAGAGAGTGAGCTGGCGCACGCGCCAAGTGCTCGATTCGCCATGCTTCCTTCTTCGGGTACTTCAGGCGATGGCACCGAGCTCACGGTTCGCAAGCCGGGTGTGCCATCATTCTGCGTACCCACAACGATCAGATCGCATAATACGGTGCCATTTCAGCGAGAGAGTCAAAACTAGACCACTCATCATCAGGTTGGTCACTTGTACTTATCCGTAGTTATTTTTGTTCATACGCTTAGATTGGTAATACCCACAACGTTTGAAGTCAGTGGCCGATCGCACTTGAACAGAAGCCCGGTCTTGTAATCAGTGCCGATCCTGCTCCCCCATAGGCAAACACACGACACTCAAAGCGCGCTTCCGCCCCAACGGCCTCCGCCTCCCCGAGCGTCGTCATCATGGCCCGCCGCGGCGTCTCGTCCTCGCTCGCGACGGCGTTCCTCTCGCGCACCAGCGCGCTGCAGCGAGGCGGTAGCGCGCTCCAGGCGCTGCGCTTCTATACGCCCATCTCCACGTCCGCCAACGCGCGCGCGGCTAGCGATGCGTCGCTCAATGCCTCGCTGATCGTGCGCAACGCCCTCGCGCCGCAGGGCCGCCTGCAGCTGCAGTTGCCGCTACCTGGCATCGCTGGTCTCTCGCCCGTGCAGCTCAACGACGAGGGCGCCACGGTCCAGCAGCTCATCGACACGATCAAGAAGGCCGACGCGTCGCTCAAGGCTGTCGAAGTCACCACCAAGAACGGCACCAAGATCGCGCGTACGATGCACCTGAAGGAGCTCACTGGGATGGACTTTATGCTGCGCCTCAACCACGTGAACGTGAGCGTTGAAAATGGTACGAGTAGATGCCAGGTATTGGTTCGGGGTTTGTTAGTGTCCTTGCTGATGGATGAATGTGCAATTAGAGGGAGCCAAGGACGGCTCGCAGGCCCGCAGTGAAGGCATCGCGTTCGCGAGCATCAAGGCAGCCATCGAGAGGGACTCGCGGCCATTTGTATGAGATTCATCTGTCGTGATCCGTGGATCCACTGGGTTGCTTACGTGAGCTTGTGTGGGATGACTCCAGATCCCTCTGAGCGAGTACTACCGCATCTGCCTCAACGCCGGCGCCGAGGAGGCGGTCGCCAACAAGTGGCTGCGTGAGCTGCAACGCCGCAATCTGGCCGTGCACTTTGAACACTCGAAGAACCCAGAGCTCAAGAATGCTGTCATCCTTCGTCCCAACGTACGTTATAAATGATCTCGAGCTCCGCCACCATCGTCATCACTTACCGTGCTTTCATTCGTTCCAGGGATCGGAGAGCCAGCTCATGCTGCAGAACGCATTGGACTCAGAGATGTACAACGTCAAGCACGCGCGCAAGCGCCAGGAGGACAAGTTGTTCGAGTTGCAGTCGGAGCTCGCGAAGGCGGTTCAGATCGACGCGGAAACCCACAAAGCTGCTCGCAAGCTGCCCAACACTGGCAAGTGGATCGCGCTCACGGGCATCACGTCGTTCTACGGGTCGCTCATGTACCTCGTCTGGGATGTGTACTCATGGGACGTGATGGAGCCGATCACGTACTTCATCGGGTTCACGGCCGTCTTGGGTAACTCGTTCTACCACACGGTCACGAAGAAGGACGCGACCTACACCAACATTTGGCAGAAGCACTTGCTCAAGCGGCTGGCGGCGGCCCAGGCTGAGCGTCGCTTCCGACCGGGCAAGATTGACGAACTCAAGCAGGAGATCGCGGACGTCCAGCGCGATGTGGATCTCCTTACAAGCCTTGAAGGCAAGCAGCAGAGTCCGGCGCCTTCGGCATGAGCAGTTCTGAAGCCCCACAATCATGTTTGTATCGTGATACAAACACATGATGGATATAAAATGCATGGATATGGATTGGCTAAAATAGAGATGGTGTCCATTTATGGCCAGTGAAAACGGGTTTTGGTGCTGCTTCGTTCTCTTCTTCTCCTGTGTGTGGATATCTTTTCGTTTAGAACGAACGGCACAAGCAAACAGGAAAAGGAAGAAGGCGACGAAAATGGCGGCGAACCAGAGCATCAAGGAGCTGATGGCGGCGGAGACCAAGGCCTCCAAGATCATCAGCGAGGCGCGCCAGGGTGCGTCTACTTTTACGTGTCTCCCGAGCAGGCCACGCTCGCAGGCGGTCTAACGCGCGCCCCCTTTGTTCGATTGTTCAGAGCGCGGCGAGCGCCTCAAGCAGGCCAAGATCGAGGCGGAGGCCGAGATCAACGCCTACCGCAAGCAGCAGGAGCACCAGTTCCACATGAGCGCCAACACAGACGTACGCGCCTACTTCATCTCCGCTCCGACCGCGGCGCGCTGCGTGTGGTTGAGGGAGACGACACTGATGATGTTGTGTCGTGTAGCTCATGGGCGATGACCCGTCCATTCTCGATGAGGACACGAACCGCGACATCCAGAAGATGCGGTACGTGGTGTTGTTTGCGGCAGGAGGCTCAACCGTGGCATCGCTGATGTGGTGCGTGCGCGCATGTATAGCGGCGAGTTCCAGGCGAACAAGGCCAACGTGATTCAGATGATGGTTGAGCATGTCGGCCGTGTGCAGCTCAAGGTGCCAGATGCGCGTAAGGCATAGATTCCTTTTCCATGAGCATGCGAACAGCTCATGCTAGCGGCTCGCGGAATCGGTGTCTCGCGGTGGAGTAACACCCAAGTACACACACAAAGAAAGACAGCTTCGCAAGTGCATCAAACAAACCGCCTCGCGGGCGCAATGAAATACATGTGATCAATTCCAAACGCCCCCGCCCCTTACGTCTCTCGTCGTTTTACTCAGCGAAGCTATCGCGCATACTAACCACCCTCCCAGTGGCAGGGCTGTCTCGAGTCCTTGATCTCTAGAAGACGGCAATCAGCACGAAGCAGCTGTACACGAGACCGACCGGGTACGCGATGAGGTACTTCTGCTCCGACATGTACAGCGCCTTCTCGAAGAAGCGCGAGGCCGTATGCGTGCTCCAGAGGATACAGATCGTCGCAAGTCCAAAACCGAACGGCCCGAGTCCCTTGACCGAAATGAAGATGTTGATGGCCGCAAGGCCAATGATCGGCAGCAGGCAGTATCCGAGCACCGAGCAGACGCGGTAGATGTCAATCGAGCGTTCGGGCGACAGCAAGTTCATGAGGAAGTACATGAACAGACATGAGAGTACACCAAAGCCGTAGATGTACCCAAAGTGCACTTTGGCCGCCTGCGGATGGAACGAGTCGTCATGTGAACATATAGCTGTGAAAAAGCCCACTACGGAACAATACGTACCAGGAGCAAGCACATGCCAAAGACGAAGCAGAAGACAAGAGGGCCAGCGAGGTCTGCATCGTCCAGGATGTGCTCGTTGATTTGCTTGGTCGGCAGCAGCACCGACTGCGTCTTGATCCAGATGTGCTCAAAGTTGATGCCGAGCTCTGCATTCACGTGCAGCAGCCGTTCCCAATACGCGCATCAGTCCCGTGTTGCTCTCACCAAACTAGTGCACAGGCACACATAGAGGCAAATCGCACCTTCGAGCAGCGGGGGCTCGTTCTCGTAGTCCTCGTCGTCGTAGTCCGTGGAGCTGCCCATGTTGCCCGTAGGGATCGCAGCCGTCGTCCGCGCCGGCTGCGAGTAGCCCATGTGGCCGCCCACGTGGCCGCCTCCGCCACCGCCGACGCCGTACCCTCCGTGCTGCTGCATGGACGGGTAACTCGCCGGGGGTGCGTCCGTGGACGTGAACCACGGGCTGCTGTTCGGGTCCATGTTCATGTGCATCGTAGCTGCTCCCGTCTCTCTCAATCCAGCTTGGAGCCTCCACGTCAACGGGGTTACGCTTCTATAACGAGGGACACGTGTTCCGAATTCCACTAATGTGAAGTTTGCATAAATCGATATGCATGCATTTATCGAAATATCATAAATGCTTTCCCGAGATCTACGGCAAAATGGTCACGGGGAACTCGACCTTGGTGCTCGGACACATGGAGAACGAGCACTTGACGCGCAGGCGGTAGTTCACGGAGAAGAGGTTCCCATCGTGGGAGGGCACCATGCTCGAGGACGAGTGGAGGCCCGTCGCCTGGATCCGCGGCGTGAGCGAGACGTCCTGGGTCGTGCCGTCCTGGCGCTTGTCATCCACGGCGCGCACGCACTCGTCCATCGTACGCGTGTACTCGCGCACGCTTCCTTTGAGCGGCGTGACCTTGACGTCTTGGTAGAGCTGCGACGAGACGTCGCGCACGCGCTTCTTCGACTGGTTGTCGATCTTGCACCGAATGTCGGCTTTCTCGCCGACACGCAACACATCACGACGTAGCCGCGCGGTGAGGTCGCACGTCCCACGGCTAAAAAGACCTAGCAACTCGACCTCTTTCGAGCGTGACGCCTGCGCGGAGCGCGCGACGAGGTTCACGTTGGGCAGGATCTGGATGGGCCTCTTGCCTTCGAGGTCGGCGCGCAAAAAGCCCTTCACGGGCAGCGAGGCCTTGAGCTTGTAGTCGACATACGCGCGCAGGTTGCGCATGTCCTGCACCGCCGACCGTTTGAATTCGAGGGTCGGCGGGAGATTGGGCGGCAGCATGCACCGGAATGGGTACGAGTACTCGCCCGGCTGGAAGTACTGCGCCGGTGTGAGCACGAGCTCCGAGCTGAAGAGCTCGAGCTTCTGCTTGTGGTGAGTCGTGGTCGTGGTACTCGTGCTCCCGTTGTTGCTCGTGGACTCGGTCTCCCACTTGAGCCGCTCCATACCGACGACCGAGAGCACTAGTGCTGCAGAGAAGAACAAGATCACGTTAGGTCGCTGCTACGATATCGATTGGAGCTTAACCAGACAGCCGGACAACGCACCAGAGCCTTCGAATGGTTCATCAACGCGCAAGGTCGCGGTGCCCACGACGGTCTCGCCGGGCAAGTAGCACGTCTTGTCCATGGTGATGAGGACGCGGCCCTTGACGCCGACGCCCAGTACCTTGGCGATCTTGCCCATGATCGAGGAGAGGGGGATACGAAAAAGTTGGTGGTGGCTTGCGCTTGGGAGCGGAGATCGCGGAATGACAGACAACGACGGAGCGCTGCGGCGGGCAGCACCACGAGTGACGCATTGCCATTCATGCGAGTGAAGGTCGCTTCCCGTGCGCCGGGGACCCACGCGCCAACGGCCATGACAAGTGGGTGGCAAGCGCTCCCACTGCCGTGTTGTTACTCACTGCACGTGGCCCGTGTTGTGAGGATATACACCTTTTTATAGTGGTTGTTTTGAATATCGTTGATAACTGAGTGACGGGCATGGCGGCCTGTGAATAGTGACATATGTACCCATGTGAAGCCAATTTGTGCCATCTTGGATGGGCACATGCCAACTCCAACCGCGCAGACACCACACGAATTGGATTTTTCCCGAGGGAGGAGCCGGCGCGCAAAGGCGATGAGCGATTGGGTTCGCGCCGGATGAAGTGGAACACGGTGGTCTCGCTGAGACTCTCGCACAACCATCCCCGACAACGCATGAAGACAATACAGAGCCCCTTTGGCCACGAGCAAAGTGAGGTCTCTTGGCCACTTCACGCGACCGCACACGCTCAGTGAGGGCATGTCATCCCTCGTTCGCGCCGGGCAGTAGCCATCCATCACGGCCGAGAAGCGCGCGCCACAATTGCCTCGAATGCCTCGGTGAAGTGAGCTCTTCAGTTCGTGATTACGTATCACAACCTCACAATCAAATGTTATTGGTCAAATATTAAACAAAAATACTCGTGATTGGCTAGAATTATCAGAATGACTTGTCCTTATTCCTCGCTGCGCTTCCGCTTGATCCCCTCTCAGTCTTCTCAAGTGAGACACAAGCAGCTCCACGCTCAAAGCGACTGGAGCGCCACGGCGAGTCTCTGCGCTCTCGGCACTCACACACACACACGCAAGAGCAGTCCGCGGCAGCCATGGCCACGCAGGAGCGCGCCGAGCGGCTCAAGCTCAAGGGCAACGAGTGCTTCCAGAAGGGCAAGTTCCACGCTGCCATCGACATGTACACCGAGGCGATTGTGCGTGCCATTGCCCATTGCCCTCCTCCTGCTGCTTCTCCGCGGGCGCCTCACCGAAAGCGTGTGGCGCTGCTGCTTCTATCAACTGTAGGTGCTCGATCCGACGCAGACGACGTACTTCTCGAACCGCGCGCTCACGCACTCCAAGGTAATGCTCGCCACCTCCGCGCATCTCGCCTTCGATCGTGTTCTCTACTAATGGGGTTTGTGGCCCACGTAGCTGCTCAACTGGGCCTCGTGCCGTGAGGACTGCATGCAGGCGCTGCGCTGCGACAAGATGAATACCAAGGCGAGCTACTTGTTGGGCGTAAGCAACGTCCACTTGCTGGCGTTTGAGGAGTCGATCGCGGCCTTCAGAGCGGCGCTGAGCTCGGCCGCCAAGACCAACAAGTCCAAGTCGTTCCAGGAAGAGATTCTCGTCGAGCTGCGTCGCGCGAAGAAGCAGCAGTGGCTCAACGCGCAGAGCTACAAGATCAAACGCCACAACGAGGCCAAGCAGCAGCTCGCACAGCTCTTCGAGACCAACATGAAGCTCGTGGAGGCCGCCGGCATGAACGGCGTCGGCAGCACTGAACGGCTCGACGGTCTCATGGCGTACGTCGACCAAATGGCCATGCAGCACGAGCAAGAGTTCATGACGGGCGACATCCCCGAGTACTTCGTCTGCCCCGTGAGCATGGAGATCATGCTGGACCCTGTGTCCACTCCCAACGGCGTCTCGTACGTACTTGCTGCGAGCTGCATCAAGCTCTACCGACAGAGATATTCATCATTAGTCTTGACTTTATGTAGGTACGAGCGCCGCTACCTGGAGGAGCATTTGAAGAAGAACGGCGCCGTGGACCCGCTCACGCGCCAGCGACTCACGCTCGACATGCTGCGACCCAACACGTCGCTGCGGAATGCGATCCAGGACTTCCTCGAGAAGAATCCGTGGGCGTTTGAGCACTGACCCTGACGGCTTGTGAGCTGCCGACTGCAAGGATTAGACCAGAGCGTTGAGAGCGTCAACGTACGTGCTTTTGGGGGTAACTTATTCGAGATCCAAATCCAACTTCCACAGCCCCCTCGCTCTCACAGCAGCAAATTGTTTCATGCTGTCCATGCTGAATGAGCACGATCTTATCTTTCGACCGTGTTGAGACTCACCATGTTTTCCTGCCTTCAGATTCGCCGCTTCTTGTTCTCAGTTTGCTCTTAGACTAAGACGACAGGCAGCATCAAGCTCCGTCCTCTTCGCCACGAATCTCAACCGTACTCAGCCGCATTTCCGAATCCTCTCGACTCCTCGCACAACGTCGCCTACCATCAGTCACAACAGGACTGTGGTAACCATGAAGCTGCGCCGCACGATTCACGCTGTCTCCATTCTGTTTATCACGACTGCTGTGGTCAGCTGCGGTGCGTCTCTCGACGCGGACTCGGCGCTTCATCGCGAACATGACCGGCCGACGACCAACGGATGGCCCGACGTTATGTCCGGTCGCGCCGCCATGACACCCGCGAGCTTCACTATGGCTGACTTGGCCACACTGCCACGCTCAGATATCGCGATTGAAACGGTCAAGGATGCTGCCAACGACGTGATCGTCGTGGAAGACGACGGTGTGGACGCTTATTAGCCAGCGGACGAAGAGCGAGCTCCCCCAGACGATGCCCGTGAGATGTACAACGTTGCGCACGCTTCAGCGCCTCGAGTACAGCCGATCACACCGATTGCTGCGCCTGTTGCGCTCCAGCGAACCATCCAAGCCGATACCAACAAGAAACGCAAGCGCGCGATGCCCGCTGCGCTGCGCGACTCCACTGCCACGCAAAAGTTGAATGCACGGACCCGTCGCCAAGGACCTCCTCAAGTGCAGCAAGCGCCTCTTCCTGAAGTGTATCCGTGCCCGACGACGCGCCCGCCGACTCGCTGTGAAGATGGTCCGCAGCCTTCGTCGTTCTTTCGTCCGCAGCCGCCATCGCCGCGTCTCCGACCAGCGTACCGTGTGCACATCCGCGCGAACGGCCAAGGTCTCGAGCCATTTCTTCAAACGCTAATCGCTGCGATGAGCGCGTTCAAGGACGATCCGCCGGTAGCATCACCGTTGGATGAAGGTGCGACGGAATTAGGTCCACATGAAGACGGGCAAGAGGACAACGAAACGCGTGTTCGGTCGCGACCGCAACAAACTCCTCCGCCAATCGACAACCTGGGGGACCCGGAAGAAGTCGCCCCGATGGAAGTTTACCCGGCACATGGAGTAACCGAGACAGAGATGCAGCCACCAGAGGACGCGATTGCCGGTACCAGCTTCCGCGGCCAGCGTGACGAGTTCTCGATCTCGCAGCCGCCAGCGCCGCAGCCAAAACCCGCGCACAGCAAGCTCGTCGGCGTTCGAGTCGTGGACGACAGCGGCGAGTGGGCTCCGGGCACCTGAGACGAGCGCTAGTAGTAGAGATGCGTATCGTACGATAGGATTCATCTCCCCCCACAGCCAGCAAGCCTCGCCCTCGCTACCGTGAGCCATTTATTAGCAAAATCTGACGTTGAAGTTTGTGTTGTCACGTTGTGACGGTCTCACTTCCACTCTGCCCAAAATGACTCAGACGCAGAGTGGAAATGGGTTCACTCGACGGCTGTTGACGCCAAGGTACGCGTATGCGGGTCTTGCTCCGTTTCCATCTCGGTCTCGGTTGGCAGCAGCGGCTGGCGGGTCCCTTTGTAACGGGTCTGACGGTGTCTCCGACGTCGCTTCCCCCCTGTGGTGTGATTCCCAACCACGCACGTGCGACGGCGGAGGGCCTCAGGTCGACCTGAAACACCGCGTCGTCTCTCCCGCAGACGCATTTCCGCCCCATCAGGAGCCGTAAGCGACACCCGGGGAGCAGATGCCGGCGTGACTGTCCCGGTTACTTACAGGTCTCTTGCGCTGGGTATGCTCGGTCTCCGCGTCCAGATGGAACCGCGCCGCGACCTAGGGCTTTGGGGCCAGAGCCGACCCGATAACCTTCTCCCCGAGCCGGGCTGGCGACACAGAACCACTCGGGCGCTCTCTCTCGCACTTGTAGTCGTGTATCCCCGCTGCGGAACTTCCTAGCGCCTTACAGTCACCGCCTCCCGCCAGACAAAGAACAGCAGCAGCATGTACGCGAGCTCCACGTCGTCGTCGGCGTACCCGAGCCGCCGCCACGGCGGCGCGATGCCCGCGAGCAACACCACCAGCACGAGCAGCCGCCACCCGGACGAGCGGCTCAGCAACGGCCCGCTCACGAACGAGCGCGCGATGATGGAGCAGATCCGCTCCAAGCTCGAGCGCACTCAGCGGCGCATGGCGCGCGAGCGCGCAGCCGGCTCGTCCCAGCATGGCTACAACAGCTCGCGCGCGATGCCCATGAGCGGCATGAGCAGCGCCGGCGGCGTCGCGAGTCACCGCCACCATCACCACTCGAGCAGTCACCACCACGCCGAGTACCAGAGCAGCAGCCGCCACACGCACAGCCAGAGCGTGCACCACCACCACCATGTGAGCTCTTCGACGCACAGCACGACGCGCGCGCCGACCGTGCAGTCCGTGTACCTCGAGGACCTGCCGATGGCGATCCACTCGAGCCAGGGCCCGCGCGCGCCGCCGCCGTCCTCGCGCGCGCCGACGTCGTACGCGCCGTCGAATGCGCCGAGCTACTACGCGCCGGAGCTGGACGAGTCTCTTGTGCTCCGTGCGCGGCCCACGTCTACGCGCTCGCGCCACGTGCGCACGCAGCAGCACTACGAGGCCGCGTCCGTCGGCTCGCGCTTGCACGTGCGCAGCGAGCGCCGCGCCGTGCACCACCTTCAGCACCATCACGAGCAGCATCATCACCACCACCACGGCTCGCACACAGCAGGGAAGGAGATGACAGCGTCCAGCCACCGCGATCATCTCCACAGCCACCAGCACAGCCACAGCCACCGCACGATGGACGACCGTCCGCGCGTCCCGCGCCCGCCGCCGTCGACGCGCGGCATTCTGCGCAAGACCAGCAGCTCCGCCTCCCAGGCACCACCGCCGTCCGCGAGTATGCCGTTGTACGGCAACGAGAATGCGCCGCCCAGCAATTACGTCGCGTACGCGTCAGGCCACCAGCAGCGCCCGCCGCTCACGTCCAGCAGCAGGGCGCCACCGCGCAGCGCGCTCAAGCAGCAGTCAAGCGATGTGTCAGACGCCCCGGCGAGTGCTCGCCCACGCGCGGACAATGACACGGCCACGAGCAACGCCAGTGAGGTGAGCGCCGCTGCGGTCGCGGCGCCGCCCCCAAGCTCGCGCGTGCGGTTCGAGGACGAGCTGCGGCAGGCGATCGCGTACCCGCCGCTCGTCGAGGTGGATGAGGATGCCGTCGACTCGGACGCCGAGCAGCCGCTCGAGTTCCTGGGCGAGGAACTGCCGTACGACCCGGAGGACGACGCCCCCGAGTTCCGCGACGACGAGAGCGACGACGACGACGACTACTACGGCGGCGACTATGACACGGACGCGTACCCGTACGCCGTGCCCGTCGAGGCGCCGCCGCTCGCCGACGAGCTGGAGCCGGTCGTCGAGGTCACGCAGACGCGAGCTGTGGCAGCTGACCATGATGGCCACGACACTCGCGAGCCGTCGTCTCCTCGAGCGGTTCAGGCGTCCCCGCGCGCAGCGAACAAGGTTCGATCGGGCAGCAAGGACGCCGAGACGCCCGTACCGCCTCCGCGTCGCCGTGGTTCGTCGGCCACGCGCACGCCGCCGACGCTGTCGCCCTCGGCGAGCTACGTGCGCAAGAGCCTCACGGAGCCGCCCAAGTCGGCGATCGACGCGTCGCTGATCGACATGTTCGACATGCGCGAGCGCCGCGCCTCGAGGGAGCGCCGCGCGTCGAACGCGAACAGCGGTGCCCATGATGGCGACGTCGACATTGACGCGCTGGCGGCCTCGGCTGCGGACGGCCACACGCCGTTCGCGGTGAGCGGAAGCGATGCCTTGCCGACGCAGCACGGCGACGAGTTTGCGACGACCAACGTGGGTGTGTTCTCCTCCTCGCCGATCGACTTGTACGATGCCGACGATGTCGTCGACAGCGACGGCGACGGCAGCGACTATGGCGACCTGAGCGACGGGTCCCAGGGCAGTCTCCACGAGAGCCACCTCGCGTTCGACGACGACGAGGCGCCGTCGATGCCACCGCAGAGCTTTGCGCCGTTCCGCCACTCGGACGTGTCGCCGTCGTCCACAGACGACTACTGCGACGCGCACACGTTCCCTGACGAAGACGAGGACGCGCAGCCGCAGCCGCAGCCACAGGCACCGTCGGCCGGGGCGCCTCGTGCGGACGACGCGACTGGTTCATTGCCGGAGCACGACAACTTCTGGCGCGTCGAGGCAGGTTCAAAGGCGTCAGACGAAGAACAAGAGCCAGCCGCACCATCGGCGGCCGCAATGCAACCCGAGCAGTCCGCGACGGAGGTGCCCACGAAACCACAAGGGCCTTCGCGTGCACCGTACTTCGGCTTCCAGCCTCGTAACTCTCACAACGCGAGTGCGTTAGCAGCTAGTGCCTCGCCTCCGTCGTCCCCCGAGACGGCACGGACGCGCCCGGCGTCCAAGGTCGCGGCCGCCGTTGCGCCGCCCGCACGTGCGACTGGGCAGCCGCAGCGGCCCACGGTGTCTCACGCTCACGTCGTGGATCCCCACCAGTCCCACCACCACCAGCACCTCGACGGTCACCGCCACGCGCCGTCATCTCGCAAGCCCATGCCGCTTTCGCAGTCCCTGATGATGTTCGCGCCGCCGCCCAGCACCGCGCGATCGGGCCACCGGCCGCCGCCGACGTCCACCCACATCCGGCCAAGCCCGGCGACCGCGCGGCTCAGCAGCAGCAGCCTAGGCAGCTCCAGTGGTGTGCCACGCGCGCCCGTGACGGCGGATGGCGCGCTCGCCGGCTCGACCTACGTGCCGCGGCGGCTTCGCCCCAAGCCGCACGCGTCTCAGCCGCGCAAGGTGCTGCCGCCGTCGATTGGCGCGCTTTCAGGGCTCGCGAGCGGGCCGGTCACGTTCGAGCTCAACGTGGCGTCGTTCTACGAGATCGAGTGGACCACGGGCGAGTTCGGATTCTCGTTCCAGCGCGTGTACCTCGAGGAGACGGACGAGGACGAGGACAGCGACAGCGGCTCACCGAGCAACCGACGCATGTTCCTGCGCATGCTGCTCAACACGGAGCGCGGCACGTGCCCGAGCTTCAAGCAGGTGCACCTGGGCGACGTGCTGGTCGAGATCGACGGCGCGCGCGTGTGCGATATCAAGCTGGACAAGAACGGCGGCGGCGCGGCGCTGACCAAGCTGTTCACGGAGCTGCGCGCCAAGACGCCGCTGCGGCTCGTGTTCCAGCGCATGGACCCGACGTCGTGGGAGGGCGGCGTCGAACTGTAGAGGTGCATAGAGAGCGACATCGCTCACGAGAGACCAAACTGTGCGTGTAAACCTAGCTAGGGCGCCTCCTTTAAAGTCGGAAAACCGAATCCAATCAAGTTGGCCGTAGCTCCATCGTAAACGCTCTTCTCTCGCCAACTTGGAGCGCCTGACGGAACCTTACCGATCGTTGGAACAGCATCCTGGAGTGGAATGGACTCACAACACCGATATATTGTGGACAACATACTACTGAGGGCCACCTCGAAGGCGGCTACTGGCCGCGCTGTCGGCCGTGAGCAAGTTCTCGACGGTTTGCTGCGCCCAGTCGATCTCGTCGCGAACCTGCTGCATCACGATCCGCGTGACCGTCTCCACGCGGCTACGCGCTGACCCGGCGTCCGCCGTGCCACGCATGACAATACGCTCTCGCCGCACGTGCTGCACGACCGTCAGTGGCCCGCCGAGCTGCGTGTGGCCGAGCTCCGACGCGTCCACGAGCCGCACCCACGATTCTTCGAACGTCTCCACGCCGTCGAGCTGGTTGCTGTACCCGTGCGGCTCGCTCTGCTTGTGCGTGACCAGCAGCGTCTGCGTCGCGCTCGGGCGGAACCGCTTGGTGACGGACTTGCCGTGCATCGTGCCGCGTAGCCCGCCGTCGAGCGTCGACATCGCGCTGAACACCGCGATAATGAGGTCTTCGGTGGCGCTGGCCGTCTACCCAACATATTAGCGTTTCATCAGTTCCACTTCAAACGTCAGAGTAGATTCTGTACGTACCTGCGAGAAGCTAGCGCCCGTGTCCTCATCGGACCCGCTCTCCTCGAGCAGGAGGTTCCACATGGTCTCTTCCACGCGCGTCACAGTGTAGGGCAGCACCGAGCTCGAAAGCAGCTCGACCACCGTCTCGTCGCCCGAGTCCTCCACCACGTGCATGTCCAGAAACTGGAGCGTGCCGCCCGGCGCAAACTTGGCGCACTTTGCGATCTCGTGCGACCAGTTGGCGCACAGCAAGTCGAGCCGCTGGAGCTGGTCTTCCTCGGTCAGACGATGGCTCACATCGATGGGGAGCCGAAGTTGGGACGTCGTGTCCGCCGGTGTCACGCCACGCGTGCGCTGCTCGGCGTGGCGGATCAAGCGGATGAGGTCCTCAGCAACGCGCAGCTGCGCGCCGAGCATCGTCTTGAGCTTGGCGTTGCGGAGCTCGGAGCGCTTGCGCGCGCGGTACTGACTCGCAGCGAGGCCCTCCCACACGGGCGCGACGGACGCAAGCTGCGTGAGCTGTGCGTCCCGAAAATGCGGCTGCAGCTGGGCGTCGCGACGCGCGCGTAGCTCGCTCAGCTGGTGCTCCATCTCGTCGGCCCTTCTCCGCAGGAACTGGAGCTCCTGCTGGCGGCGCTCGCGACTTGCGTTGCTGCTGCGACGGCGCCGGCCGCCACTGCTATCGCGGGCTGCGGTGGAGCTGTGGCTGCCGCTGTCGGAAGACGGCGGCGTGGAAGGCGACTGCGGTGTGTGGGCGCCGCTGTCGACGCCGTCCCAGCCCGCGAGCAGCCCGATCGTCGCGGCGAGCAGCTCTGGGTCTTCGTCCCACCACTCGCTCATCGTTTGTCAGTGGCTTTGGGTTGTGCTGCGCACGCCGCCAGTTGCGAAATGAGACTCTCGATGGCGGCGGCGGCACTTCCGACGCGAGTTCCACTAGTAAGCGTGCTGCATCACCGGCCAGTGTTTTCCCCTATTGGTGTATCGGGCCCATCGGCTCACGCTTGACGGCCGCACGACGCCTCCAGTGCGATGGAGCATGCGCCGGCGCCTTGCCTTGCGGTGGGCGCGCACCTGGCAGAGGGAGGCGAGGTGCACTTGTAGACAGGAGCTCTTGCCGTGACTCGCGCCTCTTCGCTCCTGGCTCTGCATCGCGCGCAGCCAACGCGTACCCATCGCGGCGCGACACTAACGACGGGCCCCCTGCGACACAGCCGATCTTCCTGCCGTGTAGGGGACCGTTTGTGTCCCCAGTATGCTAATCTTGTCAGGAGGGTCCAATCGACATCGGCCTCGACCGTTCGATCCCCCGGTGGGTACATCGTCGTGCGTTGTGATGGCTGACTGACCGTCTGCACGACTCTGTATGACCATCCATCGGAGAGCGCACCCTGTTGCGGAGCAACTTGCTCCGATTCAGCCCGCCGCACTCGGGTCAATGGGCTTGACAGAATGCAGGTACAGAAAGTGGACGGCGCAGCGTGCGCATGCTTTCGATTTGAATACGATCCGGCTTTCAGCACTCCGTTCCGTGTGAGCAGCTTGCGGCTGGAATGTGTTCGCTGGTCGATCTGCCTCTTTTATTCACGTTGTCTTTCTTCGTGACGGATCGATCGGTCCAAATGTTTCGGGCGGCGCTGAATCGGAGCAAGGGGTGCTCTCTTCAGAGTCTTCCGTCAGACTGGCCGACCCACGTGCTGCCCTCGGCGAACGGTGGCTTCCATTCAAACAACTCAAGTCAGTGCGTTGGCCGCCACGGCGTTGCCCCCCCCGTCACCGTCCGAGACGGCGCCCGAAGGTCGCACCGCCAGCAAAGGCGTCGAGGTAGCAGCCAGAGCGACCACCGGCGTGGACACACGGCTGTCAGCACCTCCGCCAGCACCACTACGAGGGCTACCGCCATGTGCAAGCCCATGCCACTCTCGTAGCCACCCTGCATCGATAGGCGCAAGAATCGATCGACATTGACGGCCCATGATGCGCCTGCTACCCTAGGTTGCAGTGGTGAAAGCGCGACTTGCTACTCGAGCCGTTTCCACGGCTGTGGACTCGTGATGGATACGCCGCCGTCAGCAGCTATCGTTACAGTGTACTCGACTGTCGGTGTTCCGCCCAGCGCCACAGGCTCGTGGTGTGGCCGTTCTGCTGATCACACTGGCGCCAATTTCGCTGCGTGAGCTGCGCGTCCTGAAAGTGCGGATGGAGTTGAGCTTCACGGCGCTCGCACGCCGGCGCCTTGCCTTGCGGTGGGCGCGCACCTGGCAGAGGGAGGCGAGGTGCACTTGTAGACAGGAGCTCTTGCCGTGACTCGCGCCTCTTCGCTCCTGGCTCTGCATCGCGCGCAGCCAACGCGTACCCATCGCGGCGCGACACTAACGACGGGCCCCCTGCGACACAGCCGATCTTCCTGCCGTGTAGGGGACCGTTTGTGTCCCCAGTATGCTAATCTTGTCAGGAGGGTCCAATCGACATCGGCCTCGACCGTTCGATCCCCCGGTGGGTACATCGTCGTGCGTTGTGATGGCTGACTGACCGTCTGCACGACTCTGTATGACCATCCATCGGAGAGCGCACCCTGTTGCGGAGCAACTTGCTCCGATTCAGCCCGCCGCACTCGGGTCAATGGGCTTGACAGAATGCAGGTACAGAAAGTGGACGGCGCAGCGTGCGCATGCTTTCGATTTGAATACGATCCGGCTTTCAGCACTCCGTTCCGTGTGAGCAGCTTGCGGCTGGAATGTGTTCGCTGGTCGATCTGCCTCTTTTATTCACGTTGTCTTTCTTCGTGACGGATCGATCGGTCCAAATGTTTCGGGCGGCGCTGAATCGGAGCAAGGGGTGCTCTCTTCAGAGTCTTCCGTCAGACTGGCCGACCCACGTGCTGCCCTCGGCGAACGGTGGCTTCCATTCAAACAACTCAAGTCAGTGCGTTGGCCGCCACGGCGTTGCCCCCCCCGTCACCGTCCGAGACGGCGCCCGAAGGTCGCACCGCCAGCAAAGGCGTCGAGGTAGCAGCCAGAGCGACCACCGGCGTGGACACACGGCTGTCAGCACCTCCGCCAGCACCACTACGAGGGCTACCGCCATGTGCAAGCCCATGCCACTCTCGTAGCCACCCTGCATCGATAGGCGCAAGAATCGATCGACATTGACGGCCCATGATGCGCCTGCTACCCTAGGTTGCAGTGGTGAAAGCGCGACTTGCTACTCGAGCCGTTTCCACGGCTGTGGACTCGTGATGGATACGCCGCCGTCAGCAGCTATCGTTACAGTGTACTCGACTGTCGGTGTTCCGCCCAGCGCCACAGGCTCGTGGTGTGGCCGTTCTGCTGATCACACTGGCGCCAATTTCGCTGCGTGAGCTGCGCGTCCTGAAAGTGCGGATGGAGTTGAGCTTCACGGCGCTCGCACGCCGGCGCCTTGCCTTGCGGTGGGCGCGCACCTGGCAGAGGGAGGTTTGGTGCACTAGCAGACAGGAGCGCTTAGCGTGACTCGCGCCTCTTCGTCCCTGGCTCTGCATCTTGCGCAGCCAGAGCGTACCCACCGCGGCGCAACACTCGCGACGGCCAGTGCGACACATCCACCGTTTGTTTCTCGGTAATGTTGACAGGGGAGTCTCGATCTGTCGCCAGATCTCGATGCCCGGTGGGAACACCGTCGTGAGTTGTGACGGCTGGCTCACCGACTGCCTGGCTCTCGACCAGCCAGCTTGAAGACACAGAAACCGGAAAGCCTCTCACACAAGATGGAGTTGGGGCAGCCCAATGGTGCGCTGTGGTACTCTTGGTCGCAATGGCGGCTGGAGGGCATCCGAAAACGTGCCGGTGAGGTTTGGAAGCCGCGTGGCTGAGAGCGAGGTGCCCCACTCGATAGGTTGCCCGATATCCAAAAGTTGCACAAATTGCGCTTTTTACTCTGAAACTGGTTATATAGACCAACTTGATCGTGAAATGGTGTGTGTGTATCCACGGCTGCGGTAGGCGCTGGGCCTCCACGAGCGCCTGTAACTCGGTGTGGAGTAGAACAGGCTCACGACATTGATATATTCTGGACAACATCGACGGTCTGAACGTTACTGAGGGGCATCTTTCAGACGACCCCCGGCGGCGCTGCTGGACGTCAACAAGTTCTCGACGGTTTGCTGCGCCCAGTCAATCTCCTCGCGGATCTGGTTCATCACGATTCGCGTGACCGTCTCCATCCGGCTCCGCGCTTCCGTGGCGTTGGCCTCGTCACCACCAGTGCCGATGTCGCGCACGACGATGCGCTCGCGCCGCACGTGCTGCACGACCGTCAGCGGTCCGCCGAGCTGCTCGTGGCCGAGCTCCGAGGCGTCCACGAGGCGCACCCACGAGTCTTCAAACGCCTCGACACCGTCGAGCTGGTTCTCGTACCCTTGCGGCTCGGACTGGGTATGCGTGACCATCAACGTCTGCGTCGCGCTCGGGTGGAACCGCTTCGTCACGAACTTGCCGTACATGGTGCCGCGCAGCCCGTTGTCGAGCGTCGTCATCGCACTGAACACGGCGATGACCAGGTCGTTGGTGGCATTGGTCGTCTGCATACAAGTAAACAGCTTGATGAGTTCCAACTTATCGCCATAGTCGACACGAAGCTTCGTGTACACGCACCTGCGAGAAGCTGTCGCCCGTGTCTTCGTCCGTCCCACCTTCGTCGAGGAAGAGGTTCCACATCGTTTCTTCCACTCGCGCCACAGAGAAGGGCAGCACCGAGCTCGAAAACAGCTCGATCACGGTCTCGTCGCCCGAGTCCTCCACCACCTGCATATCCAGAAACTGAAGCGTGCTGCCCGGCGCAAACTTGGCGCACTTTGCGATCTCGCCCGACCAGTTCAAACACAGCATGTCGAGCCGCCGGAGCTGGTCTTCTTCGGATAGGCGCTGGCTCACGTCGATCGGCAATCGCGGTAGCGACGCGGAGGATGCCGGTGTTGCGCTGCGCGTGCGTTGCTCGGCGTGTCGGATCACGCGGATGAGATCCTCAGCCACGCGCAGCTGCGCGCCGAGCATCGTCTTGAGCTTCGCGTTACGTAGTTCGGAGCGCTTGCGCGCGCGGTACTGGCGCGTCGCGAGGCTCTCCCACACGGGCGCGACGGTCGCGAGCTGCGTGAGCTGAGCGTCTCGAAAGTGCGGTTGCAGCTGCGCGTCGCGGCGAGCGCGCAGTTCGCTCAGCTGGCGCTGCATGTCGTCGGCCTTCTTGCGCAGGAACTGGAGCTCCTGCTTGCGGCGCTCGCGGCTCACGTTGATGGTGCGGCGGCGCCGACCGCCGCACTCGCTGGCCGCCGTGGAGCTGTGGCCGCCGCTGTCGGGAGACGACGGTGATGGCGGCGTAGAGGGCGACGGCGGCGAGTGCGCGCAGTCACTGCCGACGGCGCCGCTGTCCCAGGCCGCGAGCAGCCCGAGCGTCGCGCCGAGCAGCTCCGGGTCTTCGTCCCACCACTCGCTCATGGTCTGTTGTCCTGTTTCGAGTCGTCGGTCGTTTCTTAGTGTCGCGCGCGGCGCGAGTTGCTAAATGAGACTTTCGACGGCGCTTGAGACGAGAGTGGCGCCAACGCAGCAGCTGAGTCGCCGCCAGTTGGCAGATCCCTTCGCTGGTATGTCGCTCGCTCGCTTGACGTCGGAACGAACCGCGGGGTCTCTCTTCTTCAGGAGCTGCTCGTGGTGGGCGTCCAGCTGGCAGAGGGGAGGCAGCACTTGGCTATCCACTTGTCATACGAAGCCGTTCCATACGGAGACCAAGAGTGCTTGACGTGACACGCGCCCGCCTCCTGCCACCCCTGGCTCTGCACCGCGCGCAGCCATTGCGCACCCAGCGCGTCGGCGACACTCGCGACGCCCCGTGTGACACGGCTGATCTCCATGCGGGCGTTTCCTGTCGTACTGGCATCCGTCAGGAGAGTCTTAATGCGTCGCCAGGCTGAGCCCCGGTGGGTACAGCGCTCTGAGAGCGGGCGAGCGCCTGGCGGTCGTTCGTGCCGTGTGATGGCTGACTGACGGACGGCCGGGGAGGAAGCCGGCTTGTCCCACGGGCCGGAGTGCGCAACGTGTTCGACGAGGTCAAGAGAGAGCGAGCTCCCGCGATTGTGGGTGAGCGAAAGACAGGCGACCCCAAGTTGAACCCGCTCGGGCTGCGATCGCTAAATAGTAGTTGGTCGTGTTTGGTTCGTTTATCCCGTTACATCGGGCCGCCGTGGGTTCACCACCGCCGGTAAGGCACCGTTCTTCACGCGCGTGAGCGCCATGTCGATGAGCTCGCTCTCGAGCGTTTGCTGCGCCCACGTGAGCTCTTCGCGGATCTGCTGCTCGTACCAGCGTGCGATGGCCGCCACGTTGTCTGCGTGGGGCGCCACGGCGAACGCGATCCGCATACGCCGCACGTGCTGCACGACGCTCAGCGGCGCCGGCAGGTGCGTGTGGCCCAGCGCGTGCGCGTCCACGATGCGCGCCCATGAGTCGTCGTGAATGAGGGAGCCGTCCAGCTCGTTGTCGAATCCACGCGGTTCGCTGAAAGAGTGTGTCACCGCGAGCCGCGAGCCGTCGTGCGCGCCGATGCGCCGAATGACCCAGTTGCCGCTCATCTCGCCGCGCACCGAGCCGCCCATGCTCGACGTGGTCGTGAACAGTACCGAGAGCGTGTCGCCGCCTTCGCGTGTAAGGTGCTGGTTGTACGTCGTGTCGTCGGCGTGGTCGTCGGTGTCCACGTCCATGACGTCGGGCGCGGCAGCGTGGTCGTCGCCGTTCTCGCCGTTGAACATGCGCCACATCACCTCCTCCACCTGCGCGGTCGCGAACGGCAGCACCTGGCTCGAGAAGAGATCGATCTGGACGGCGCGGCCGCCATCTTCCTGCGTGTCCACGCGCAGGTCGCAGAACCGCAGTGGCCCGTGTGGGCGGAACTTGGGCCACAGCGCGAACGCGTCCTCCCAGCGCGCGCACATGCGCTCGAGCCGCGTGCGCTGGGCGGCCTGCGAGACGCGGAACACGTGCGCGGCCGACGGCAGGCGGCCCAGCAGCGCCATGCCGGCCGAGCCATGGAGCTGCTGCGTGCGTTGGAGCACGCGCAGGAGCTCGTGCGCGACGCGCGCCTGCGCCTCGATCGCGCGCCGCAGCGACACGTTGCGCGCTTCGGACTTGCGCCGCGCCTGGAACTGCCGCGTGGCCATGTTCTCCCACACGGGCGCGGCCGATACGAGCTGGCGCCCGGCCGCGTCACCAAAGTGCGGCGCCAGCAGCGCCTGGCGGCGCTCGCGCAGCACGCGCAGCTCGCGCTGGAGCGCCGTGCACTGGTCGCGCAGCGCCTGCAGCTCCTGCTTGCGCCGCTCGCGGCTCACGTTGATCGTGCGCGCCGTAGAGACCGAGGCGGTCGTCGTCGTGGCGCGCGTGGCAGCGGCCTTGGCCGTGGCAGTCGCCGTGGCAGTCGCCGTGGCCTTGGTCTTGTGGGCCTTGCGCGGCCGGCGCTGGCTGTCGTCGCTGCACGGGGAGGAGGAGGACGCGGCGCTGCTGTCGGTGCCGTCGTGGTCCAGGTCGGGGTCGCGGTCGGCGGGCGCCGGCCAGGGCTTGGCCACGATGGCACTGCCATCGCCACCAGAGAGGCTGCCACGGGCACTGCCACCGGCAGAGAGGTTGCCACGGGCGCTACCAGCGTCGTGCCAGGCCGCGAGCATGCCCAGCGTCGCGCCCAGCAGCTCCGGGTCCTCGTCCCACCACTCCATCTTGGGCGCCGTCTTCTTTCGGTTCTGCAGGAAGACAGACTGGTTCCGCAAGAGGTCTAACGCGGGTTCGTAACGCGGTTACGGTTCGAAAAAGCAAGCACGCGGCTGTCCGGTTTATGTGAGGCGGGCGATCAGTGTCCGCTCTCCCACCAGCGTGCCGCACGCAGCCTGTGGCCCACACGCCGCTGGCAGATGCCAATGGCAGGTGCCATGCCACGCGCCATGGTGTGACCGCGCACGAACGGGTCTGATGTACGGAGACCCACAGGCATACTGTACTGTGACAGAGTGCCATCATGGCAGTGGCATTGCCACTGGCATAGGCGTTGTTGATGGCCGGGAAAGAGACCGCGCCTATCCGCCGATTGCATCCCGGGTCAAACTTTGACCTCGTGGGACAAGATTCCCGGTGCGGGGTCTTTTGACTGATGCTCAGGAAAGGCAAAGGACGCCAAACAGCGACAAGAAGACGACGTCACCAAGCGACAAGAAGACGACGTCACCAAGGGAAAAGGCCGTGGCACGTGTCTCATCTGCCTCTCATGACATGAGATGACATTGTCATCTTGGACTCTCTACGAGCGATATTACATGTTGCGGTGTGTGGTTGACCAGGATGACCTTTAGCCTTCACCCTGAACAGGTCAACCACACCACACTACTGTACTGAAGTTCAGGGTGACACCGGTATGCTATGTACTGATATACACGCCCGAGACTCCGCGTTTAGTCCTGTGGGTAAGGCCATGCGTGATCCTTGCTGGATCCGCACGGAGAAGAGGGGGGGGGGGGGGGGGGGGGCGCTGAACGTGGAGAGTCGGCGGGCCCCACACATCAGCAACGCTCTAGACGACGAAGACGCTTCTCGTAGACTCTACAGTGTAGAGCGGCAGTGGCCCGGTGGTCTGTGCCATCGTCTCTCCGGACGCGTGCCACTCCATTTGCCATGCGGACAGATGAAGGCCACGCTCATCAACCAAAGCAGCCACGCTCATCAACCTAAGTGGACAACCGCGCACCAAAATAACTTATCTAGATGCATCGTCGGGATAACTCATCATACAGAAAAGTACCGGTATCATTACCGGTAGTTTTTCTGCCAAGAAGTAAATTACCAGTAAACTACAGATGTTGTATGGTTACAGTATGTAACCATCATTTGGATGCGTAACCGTACCGGTACCCCAACCGCTTCACGTCAACTTTTGCATCTGCAGCGGATCGTCCATTTCCGCCTCCGCTTCCTCCTCCTCCACTTCCTCCTCCGCCGCCGCCATGCTCCGCACCTTCGTCTCCGCGCGCGCGCTCCGCTCCGCCTCCTCCCGCACCGTCGCGTGGCGCGCGCTGTCGTCCTCGTCCTCCTCGCTCCAGGCCGAGTTCGAGCGCAAGGTGGCGCTGGGCAAGTCGCTGCCGCCGCTCGAGGACAACGCGTCCAAGTTGCGCATGTACTCGCTGTTCAAGCAGGCGAACGCGGGCAAGAACGACACGCCCAAGCCCAGCGGCATGTTCGACTTTGTGGGCAAGGCCAAGTGGGACGCCTGGGCGCAGCTCGGCGACATGCCGCAGGACGAGGCCATGCGCCAGTACATCGCGATCATCGACGACCTCGCCAAGCAGCACGGCGTGGACCCGAACAGCGATGGCGCCGCCGCGGCCGCCGCGCAAAGCAAGGCCGCGCCGACCTCGTCCTCCGAGGACCTCATCGTCCAGCTCTCGTACGTGGATTGTTTACATTGGGCGGATCCGTAGATGGTGAAATCTCATCTGGAGTGTTTGCGATCGACAGGGAGGCGGGCTTGCTGACGATCCAGCTCAACCGCGCGGCGCGCCACAACGCGCTGAACCGCGAAATGTACCGCAGCATCGTGGACGCGCTCCAGTCGTCGGCGACCAACGATGCCGTCAAGGCTGTGCTGCTCAAGTCCAGCGGCGCGACGTTCTCGAGCGGCAACGACCTGTCGATGTTCGCGGTCACGAGCGGCCAGAGCTTTGAGGAGCTCGCTGAGGACGGAGCGAAACTCCTCGAGGGCTTTGTGGACGCGTTTATCGTGTACCCGAAGCCTATCGTCGCGGCAGTACAGGGCCCCGCCGTGGGCATCGCCGTCACGACACTTGCGCTCTGCGATCTCGTGTACGTGTCCGAGTCGGCGACGTTCCACACACCGTTCACGGCGCTCGGCCAGTCGCCCGAGGCGTGCTCGTCGGTCCTGTTCCCGCGTATTATGGGCAGCGCGCGCGCGAACGCGATGCTCTTGCTGGGCGAGAAGATGACAGCGAAGGACGCCGTCGCGGCCGGTTTCGCGACCGACGCGTTTGGCGTCGCCGAGTTCGAAGAGAGCGTCGCGCGTAAAGTGGAGTACGTCGCGCTTAAGTAGCTCGCTTTGTCGCCAGTGGCTTCTAACCGCCTCGTTTTCGTTTGCTCTCTCTCTTTAGGCTGTTGCTTTCGCGGTACCCGAACTCGATGAAGAAGTCCAAGGCGCTGATTCGCTCCCCCACGTGGGTCGCGGAGCTGCAAGAAGCGAACCGCCGCGAGTGTGACGTGCTCAAGAAGCTGTGGCTCGGGCCCGAGTGCATGGACGCGATCATGAAGTTCCAGTCGCGCAAGAAGTAAATGGCATAGGCTTCAGCCCGTACGTCTTGAGAAGAAATGTAATCTCTATGACGTGAACATGATATCTCTATGACGAGAACAAGAGATTCTAAAACCACGACGATAAACGCTTCGGTCCAACAGCCCTCGTGCGAGCCGCTGCCGCCGAAGCGTTCGCCTCGTCTTCTTCTTCAGCGCCCGTATCCTCCACCTCTTCTTCTGCCGGGGCAGGCTCAGCCCCAGGATGCACATGACCCGCGACCTTATACTTGCACAGAATGCATTCCGCGGCTGGGGCAGCCGGAGGAGGGATTGCGACTGCAGTTGCCGCTGGTGGGGCTGTGGCTAATGGCGACGGGGACACCGTTGTACTGCTGCTTGCGGTCGAGGACATCGTAGGACGCGGCGGTGGCAGTGGCACGGTCGAAGGTGGAGCTGAAGAGGAGGCTTGCGATGTGATGTCAGATGCTGGGTGGACGTGGCCGGGAACTTTGTACTTGCACATGACGCATTCCTTCACAGTCGGGGCAGGGGGAGCAGATACGGGGGCAGGAACCGACGGAGTAGTCTGGGCAGGCGTTGCGGCAAAGTTCGGGTCAATGTCGAGCTGTGATCCGTCCTCAGTGGCTGGTGGAGGGAGATCGATTGAAGAGCCTCGAGCTGGCGTTGTTCTGTCTGTGGCATCTGTGGCATCGCCATCGCTTGTTTTTTCTTCTCGCGCTGCTACTGCTGTTGACACCTGCACCGTGGTTGTGTTTGATGCTAACAGAGACTCAGCCGCCGCTGCCGCCTCTTTCTCCGGTTCCTCCACCATTGTCGCAAGTTTAGCGACGGCCTCACGTCGATGGAGAGTCTTGTCTCGTCTTGCGCGCCGTTGTGGCATCACTCCGTTAGCGCGACCTGCCATCTCCGCGGCCGACGTCAACACCGAATTTTCTGTTGATGCCGCTGTCAGTAACTCTGCTGTTGTTGGTGCTATCGCGTCGCGCGTGGCATCTGGCAGCTCGTCCAGCACAGCCATCGTGACACGACGTGAGAGCGACACACGTCGGCGCTCACGCTGTCGTCCTTCAGCTCCACCCGTACTCGTACCAGCCGCATCATCTGTCGTTCCGATTGCGTTCTCTTCGAGCGATCCGGTGTCCTCGTCTAGATCAGCACTACCGACGGCGGAGGCTTCGCCGTCAGCGGCCTTGAACCCGTGGTGGAAGAGATACCGTAGGGCTCGTGTCTGCTTGGCCTTGACGGGTCGCAGCTTCAGTGTACTCTCGAACAACAGCGCAGCAGTCGTACCGTCCACGCTGAATTCCTTCAGTGATGCCCTGCGAGCGTTTTCCTCAGCGTGACTATGGCATGGCCCGTGTGGATGACCATGCTTTTTCTGGGCTGAAGCGCCCGGAAGCGGCACGAACGGTGGCTTCTGCGAACACACCCTCAGCTGTTCATGGAGCATCACATCATATCGGATCGCTTGGTTCTTCTCAATGTTGTGGATAGCACGTGGCTTCTTGAGATCGATGATCAGCGCAGGATTCACAGCCTCGTACTCGTGCGTGCAGCTGGACGCGTTCAAGTACGTCGTGACCCCGTCCGAGCTGCGCCCATAGCCTTCGTGGACGTGGCCGAACACGTGGTACGGCGGCTTGATGCGCGTTTGCACTTCACGCAGCAAGTCGCTGCAGCCCACTCGGAGATGGCCGACCTGGTCACCGCGGCCCATCGGTGGCGAGTGCGTGACCAGCACATCCACATCCGACGGGATGAGCTTCCACTTCTCCACGAGCTTCTCGCCGCGCGGCAAGTTGAACGCCCAGTTGCAGAACTCGGGCTGCCACGGCGAGCCGTAGAAGAGGAAGCCGTCGATGAGCACGGCCTGGTCCTCGAGGTACAGCGCGTTCGTGAGCAGCGCGCGCACCTCCACCGGGTCGAACTTTTGCTCGTGGCCGTAGTTGTGCCAGTTGCTCGGGTAGAACGCGCGGTCAAACGTGGACTCGTGGTTGCCCGCGATCACGATCTTGTGCTTGTGCGGCAGCGTCGCGAGCCAGGCGTTGAACGCGACCACTTCGTCGCGCGCGCCCGTGTCAGTGAAGTCGCCGGCGTGGACGAGCACGTCGCCCGGCGGGATGGGCGACGCCTCCTGCAGCGCCGCGTGGAGCCCGTGCGTGTCGGAGATGCAGACCACGCGCATTTGGCGGAGCGAAGGCCGGGGAAATCTGTGACGCGCGGCGAGGAGATCCGCGCGGACGCAGCGCTGGCGCGGTCTAACGCGTTCGGCTGCGTTTAGACGCTGCGCATCAGGCAACCGCAGCGGTCCGAAAAACCAAACGTGGACTGGAAGGACATCACACAAATACAGTGCACGAGAAGTCTAACTGACACTTTGTACTGGAATAGCGTCGTAATTGCACCGGAATGAGCGGTTGGATTCCCATCAACTTGTGATTGGTGGAAAATTTGGCCCAATCCGAGGTAGTCAGAGCACTTCAACCTTGTCCGCGGACCGTGGAGGGCGGACGTGGCGGGAACCCAAACTGCCACGCGCGCGGACGAACTAAGATTTGCGGTCCGCTGGCAGCTGGTGCCACGTCCCCACAGTGGACTATGGGGGACGCCGCGTTCGCTCGCGGTGGCCGGGCGTGCCATGGCGTGGCAGCCGTGCGCTGCCGTCCACATTTCACGATTCTCCAGCATCGCGTTCCTCTCGACCATCAAGACAGTCCTGAAGCAGTCGCATGCGCGTCGTGCTGCCACGGCCCCGTCTTCCGGGCCACGGCGCCGGCGCGGTGCTCGCGCCGTGCGCCGCCCGGTGGGCGGACGCGCTGGTCGATCGTCTTGTGTGCTGCTGCGGTGTGTCCGACATCCAGTTTGATGAGGAGGAGGAGAGCGAGAAGGAGAAGAACAAATGCGGGGGGTGCTGTGTAAAGCACGATGAGAAGAGCGCTGTGGGCGAGCCAGAGAGCGAACCATATTGCGGTGAGAGAGGCGTTGAAGATGACGAACAAGCTGTGGCGGCGATGGTTGGTGTCGACCCACATCAAGCGCGCGCGGGCGCCGAAGTGACTGGTGGTACTGGTATGTACTTGTGATCGTAGGATTGGGGTGGTGAGCATCAGGTCGGGCTAGATGTGGCTAACCCAGTCGCGAGCGACCTGCGGTCGTTGCTTTGCACAGTGTCTGCGGCGGTGTCGGCACCGTGTATGAACGCGACCAGAGCTGCGCTGATCATCAAGCGGTTCGTGCGGCACTGTGGACTCAGCCTCAGCAAGCAAACAAGCGACCGGAACAACCTCGAGACGGTTGCTCCTGCACTATCGACTGTGGGAGAAGCTGACGATCGCGTTCACGGCGAAGTCGAAGAAGTTACCCAGGTCGGGGGCCAAGCTCTTCGACTACGAGCCCCGCAAGCTTCCCCATGGCGATCGTCAGTCAGCTCGCCAAGCGTAAGCAACGCAAGCTCACCGCCACTTACGAACTCATCCATGGAAAGCCTCCACGAGAACGACCCCACGCAAACCCGCAGCCCGCGATCTCCATCGTTGGCATCCTCGAACGACTCGCGCGGTTCGTCCAACGCGAGTACCACCAGTTGGCGCGACGCTCACCCGCACGTTGTGTCTGAGAACGCAGCGCTGCGGAGCCGTCTCACGGCGACGCCGCCACGCGTGTACGATTTCGAAGCGGACCCGCGGTTCATGAGCGAGCACCAAATGCGGCGGCGCGCAATCCTGCGCCACCGCGACGCTCTGCGGGTCACCTGGCTCCAGCGAGAGAAGAACGACGAGAAGCGCCCGCGGTGGCGTTGACAGATACGCCCAAAGCAGCAGCGTAGCGTAGGATAAACGAGCAGGTCCGCCAGGCCCCGCTCAGAGAAAATATGTAGCCACTTGTCAAGTTCACTGAGTGGTCAGACGTTTCCAACGCCCGGTTATCACAACTGTTAAGAACCTCGGTGTTATCCCCCAATGCTACTGTGCGCCATCTCTCTTCCAAACAAGACACGGTGCGAAGTGTGATCGGGCAACTTGGACCACGATGGCCAAGTCCCTGAACCCGATGGACGCGTTCCGGCGCGAGCAGAAGAAGAAGGTGAGAGAAGACGGCCATTTAGGCGTCTAACGCGCGCGCTCGGTTCTCTAACGTGCGTGTATTGCGCCCTTTAGGAGCTCAAGAAGAACCAGGTGCAGCGCCAGCGCGACAAGCAGGCCAAGCTCCATGAACTGGACGTGGACGAGATCCGCGAGCGCGTACGTGCGCGCTATAGGAGGGCGACTATATGCATGAGTATGGGCGGGTCTAAAGACTGCGGGCGAATGCTGAATGGGATCGACAGTTGAAGAAGCTGGAGCGGCAGGTGCAGCAGAACCCGGCGGACGGGCCGACGCGCAAGCGCAAGCAAGAGGTAGGAGAGGTGACCTGGTCGACTGGTGCTCTGGGCGATTCACTGATCAAATGGTGGCGATGCGTGCGTGTATATCACTCAGCTGGAGGACACGCTGCAGGCAGTGCTCAAGAAGCAGAAGGCGGTACGTGGTTTGGCGCGCGGCGATCACGATGGATCGGACGTGGAGACTGACGTGCTGTTGTGTTAGATGGAGGAGGAGGCGAAGGAGAAAGAGGAATCGGCCAAGGCAACGACCGTGCGTGGGGAAGCGAGGATTTGGTGTCCGTAGAGTTTGTGCGGGCGGCGCGTGGACTCACACGTTGTTTGTTATCTGCAGACACTGGCGGATCTCAATGCGGCGAACCGCGAGCGATACCAGAACCCAGAGGTACGGTAGCGCGCCCCTCGCGCAGTGGAATAGCTGCGACTGACGCGATGTCTCCATTCTCGCAGAACTCGATCTATTACCACCCAGTGTTAAATCCCTTCGGCGCACCTCCGCCAGGACGACCACAGATGTACCGAGTTCCTCCACCCAAGCCAACGTCTGCTCCGAGACCTCCAACTGAGACGGGACAGCCGAAGCAACACCCGCATCGAAACAACCAAGCAGGAGGCGCTCGAGCCCCACCACTTCCTCCTTCGGCGGCTCTTCGACGAGTTGAACCTGCTAAGCTTCAGCGACCAGGCAAGCGACCGCCGCTTCCACCAGGGCCGCCTCCACCAGGCACAATCCAAGTCCCGCGACGACCGCCGCTGCCGCCTACAGGAGGCGTTGAGAGCTCTCCACCCCCTCCGCCTCCACCGATGACAACACACAGCAGCGCGATATCCGCTCCTCCACCTCCGCCTCTGCCGATGGAAACAATAAACGTCCCGCCACCCCCGCCTCCTCTTCCTGCAGCTGAGGCGGCGTTCTCGTTGGAGGACGTGGATATGCGAGACAATGATGTTGTTGGGGTATACCCCCCTCCGGAGGATGACGATGAGATGGTGGGCGAACGCGCTGGTTACGTAAGCGAAGACCACTCAAGATCAAGGATGGAGAGCGACAATGACGAAGACGAAGAACGCGCCGAGCAGCAGCAGCGGTTGCGGTCACTTGTACCCACTACACTGCGTATCCAGCGAGCTGCCAAGCCGAAGGCCCACGCACCTGCCGCCGTGCCACGTCCTCCTCCTCCTTCGATGGCGCCAGGGCCCTCACTACCCGTTGTCACTGGCGCCTCCACTGGTGATCCCAAGCGGGTGGAGGCTTCCAGCTCTGTGTCAAGCGACTTTGACGCCTTCATGGAGGAGATGAAGAGCCTAGGCGCCGTCTAACCGTGAGGCACTGGAGGTATGGCGCATGATTAGCACTTCTAACTCGATACATCACGAGAAGCTTTCTCTGCGTCCTCCAATATTGACCGACTTTTATGACAATATCTCCTCCGCTGCGATCGTGGAACGAATAATTCAGCCAGTACCCGTCAGGTTCAGCTTGTATCCAGCACAAAGCGCCCATCTCGACATTCTCACAGCTGTGAACGGCACCGGCGTTCCACCCATGCGGCATGTGGAACCCGGCGGGTTCGGTTCAACGCGCGTGGAGAAGGCTCAGGAAAAGAGAGCCACTGGCGAGAACAACCGCACTCGGTCGTCTGCAGACGCGAGCTGCGTGTTGGACACGCATAAAACAAGCAATCGACCGGTTGTAGAGCACTGTCGAGTAAACCGTCGAGGTAGGGGGAGGGCGAACAATGCCATTTGCCGTTTGAGATGTCCCTCCGCCACGTACCAAGAGGTCCCGCCACCTCACTGGCCAAGTCCCCATCTTTCCGGCTCCACCGACGCGACCGAACAATTGAACAAACCCGTCCGCATGTGCGAGGCCCGTGAGTATGGCGACAGGTCTGGTTTCTGGTTTGGCCCCCGGAAGACCCCGAGTCGCCCGTGACGAGAGCGTCGTCATGGACTCCGGCGGACCTGTTCAGGTGGTCACCAACGAATCGAATGCTCGCCACAACCGTACGAACACCCGCGGGAAGACATGGCGGGTCACTTGGCTATAGTGACTTCTGGTGATAGGGACTTTATAGATTTGTCTACGCTTTCTATTGGGTACGTTCCTAAAACCATGTATGGACACCTGAGATCTGCTCCCAACTGAAAATGGACAGACGACTAAGCGAAACGACGCAGCCGACTTTGAAGTGAGTTGTACATCAGAGGGAGAGACAGGGAAGACGCCCCGCTCTGTTCTAAGCTCTTTGACCTGACGCAGCAAAGGGACTGTAACTCACCTGCTCACACATACTCTCCATGGCCATCCCATGTGCCCAGCGGAGACTGGCGTCAAGATCGATCGTAATAGGTACGGTCGTCACGATGGCTCCATCTTTCTGAAGATGAACCAGGGTCTCCGATGGATTCCCTACCCTAGCCTTCTCAGATCAGCCACAAGACACACGGTAAAGCGCCTCAGCCGAGGTGAACCCCGCCCCTGAACATCTCCCCAGCAAGCGCTCGCGAAGAGAAAAACGAGGCGCCAGGTCCCTCCAACACGAGGGAACACCCATGCCTCTTGTTCATTTCTTGTTCTGCGGCAGAACGGAACGTCTCCGTTCTGTGCCAACACGCCGCAAGCCATGAGCGGACTCGTGCTCCTCACGGACGAGCAGCAGCGTGCGCTGGCCTCCACGCGTGCCGCGCCACCGGCTCGCGCTCACCAGCCGCCGCGTGTGCTCTCGGCCGCAACCTCAGCGTCCCACTCGTCGCACCGCCGCTCGTCGCTCCCGGGCTCCGACTACTCAGGCCGCCAGGGCGTGGCGCCGCGGACCGACTTCACCACTCCGTCTCGATCCAGCCGCGGCAAGGCGTCCACGACGGCTTCGTCCACGCGTACTGGCAGCAGTCCGCGACACACAGGCTACGTGCGCTCCGAGCTCACGCGCCCCGTGCCAGCGGACGACTCGGGTCGGCGCACGCCGATCCACCACGATAACAGCTACCCGATTCTGCGCGACGATGCCGTGTCGTTCTCGTCAACCGGCTCGAGCGGCGACGACCACGCGGCCGCGAACCGGTACGCCGGTACGAGTAGCGGACTCCACATCTCCGTTACGTGGACCATGGTTGGCGTGGCCGCGGGTGTCGCGCTCGGGCTACTGCTGAGCCAGCTGCATGTGTCGCCCGACGCCGCGCGCTGGGTGAGTTTGCCCGGCGACCTCTTCTTGCGTGCGCTCAAGTGTCTCGTCGTGCCTTACGTGTTCTGCGCGGTAGCGGTCGCTATCGGTGACATCGTATTCGTGGGCAAAGTCTCGGTTGTGGGCGCGCAGACGTTCCGCATGTTCGCGCTCTTCTGGGTCTCGTCCGCGACCATCGGCATGGCCATCGCGATGTTATTTCGTCCATTCTTTCGGCTCGGAAGCGTGCCAAGCGGCCCTGCCATTCATGCCATGGGTTTCACCTGCTCAAACGGCCAATTGCTAACTGTCTCCACGAACGGCAGCATTGCCTGTACCAGCGATCCGGCCACACCTCTACCCCAAACCTCCACGTTTGTTGTGACCGATGTTGGCGGCTCCCTGACCAGAGTCTCGTCGCGGTCCGGCATCACTCAGCTGACGCTCACGGAGCAACTCATTGCCATCATCGAGCCACTCATCAGCAAGAACATCACGGCGACGCTGGCTAACGGCGACGTGCTCTCCACGATCACATTTGCGATGGTACTTGGCGCGATCGCTGGGCGAAACTACTTTCTCAAAACGCGCCGCGTCAACTATCTCTACCTCACGCTGCTGCAGCTACGCAACACGTTCTTCTTGGCCATGGAGTGGATCATCTGGCTCTCACCGTTTGCAGTCGTCTCGATCATCGCCGGCGCATTCGCGACCAATGAGAAATCAATAAGCCAGTTCACACGTGTCTACACGTACATGCTCGCCGGGCTCGCGGCCGCAACGCTGCAGATGATGGTCGTGTTCCCGCTTATCGTCTTCCTGCTCACGCGTTGCAACCCATATCACCACATGAGCAAGATGCTGCGCGCCTACATGTTTGCCTTCGCGTGTTCGTCCTCGCTCGCGACCGCGCCAATCACACTCACGTGTGTGAACAAGGCCAAGGTGTGCTCACAGTCGCTTGGTAACTTCGTCATTTCCGTCGGCGTATGCTCTAACCTCAGCGCTGTGGGTTGGTACATCCCCATCGCAATCGTCTTTATCGCCGAGAGCTCGGGTAACGGCGACCAGATCACGCTGCTGCGGCTTGTTGGCGTGTTCGTGCTATCGGTGCTCCAGTGCGCGGGCACGGCACCCATTCCGTCCGGCGTGCTCGTGTCCGTTGCGACGATCTACACCACGATCTTTGGCGTCGCGTCTGTGCCGGACACGTTCGCGTACGTGACTGCCATGGACTTTCTTGTCGATCGCTTCGTCACGGTGTGCGACGTCAACGACGACATCATGTGCCTTAAAGTCATCGCCGAGAACACTGACGAGACCGTCACGCAAGAGCACCTCGGCGAACGCGAGTAGCCTGCCGAATAGTTCATTCATCTTCTGCTCCCTCTGCCCACGCTGGTGAGACCTGTACAAATCAAAGACTTCCATCTCTCCACACGAAAGCTCAAACGCGGCTCATCATTTTCGTTGACGTCACTCACATTTGCTTCTTTCTCTCTCCTCGCTTCCTCTGGTCTCTCTCCTGTCCATATCATCTTGACCTCTGGAGAGCCGTCAAATTCTTCTACTGAGTGGGTGGGAAACAAATCTAACTGGAGATGCCAACGACGCCGTAGGCCTTGATGGCGCCGGCGTTGCCGTTCTGCAGGGACATCTCCTGGCCGCCCTTGCCCAGGTCGTCCTCGCCCTCGTGGACCACGATCGAGCGGCCGATGATCGAGTGCGGGCCAATGAGCTTCACGAGCTTGTCCTCAATGTGGACCTTGGCCGAGCCGTCCTCGCCGATCTCCACGTTGCCGAGCGAGCCGACGCGACGCTCGTCATCCTCCGGGGCACCGTGGTTCTTGCCGAACGGGTTGAACACGCCGCCGAGCGCGCCGCCCGCCGCCTGCGACACATCGCCGAACACGTTCACGTGGATCGCGTGCTTGCCCGGGGCGAAGCCCTTGAGCTCGCCGGTGATGACGCTCTTGGCATCCTCGTGGGCCTGGTGGGAAGTAACATGCGTTAGCGTTGGATCTAGAGACGCGATGGAGACGCAAGCGGCACAGGCCGGTACGCCATATGGAGGGGCGCACCTGGGTGATCACGAGCGTGCCGTAGACGGCGGCATCGTCGCCGTAGAGCGTGCAGACAGCCTTGGCCATGGTGCTTCTTTATTCCTTGCTTTGGTTTGCGGTTGGATATTTCCAATGCCGGCCCCCTCACCAGTGAGCAAACGCCAGTCACAAACGCGGGGGATGCGGATACCCGAGGTACTTTTGAGAAGGCGCAACTATATGGACAATCAGTAGCTAAGCTCATGGATTATTATATTCACCCGTCAGTGAAGTGAGGAAGAACCTCCAGTTGTGCCATTCGTGGGAGCCAATCAACCGGACTCGAAACGACAAAGCATGAGTTCCCCGGTTCATATTAGTTAATAGAGGTTTCTAATACCTGTTCTCTCCACAAAATGCGAAATACGATGCACTAAGTTTATTCATTGAACTAATTGATAGAGGTCATTGATGGTCACCAAACCTTTGTTTCGGGGGCATTGCACTTTGAACCGACACCCATGGCGGACGCAGCGACGACGAGCAGCGGCGCCGACCGCGACGCGGTGCTGGCGAAGCGCCGCGAGCTGCGCAAGGCCAAGAAGGCCAAGGGCCGCGAGTTCAAGGTCATCAAGAAGCGCGAGCGCGAGGAGAAGAAGCAGCAGATCCAGGCCAAGATCCGCGAAAAGCGCGAGGCCGAGCGCCTCAAGCAGCAGGGCGGCGGCGCCAACGACCAGGGCTGCTGGCTCTGCGGCGGCACGGACCACCGCAAGCAGGACTGCCCCAACCGCGACGTCGGCGACCTCTCCAAGACTTGCTTCAAGTGCCGTCGCCGCGGACACACGTCCCACAACTGCCCGACCAACGACCGCGCGAGCAGCAACCCGCTGCTCGCGGGCAACGCCCAGCAGCGCATGGTCTGCTTCAACTGCGGCTCCGAGGACCACGCGCTGCGTGACTGCCGCGCGCCGCGCGTGAACGGTGGTGCGTCGTTTGCGACGTGCTTTGTGTGCAACCAGACGGGCCACCTGAGCTCGCAGTGCCCGCAATCCAAGACCGGCATCTACCCCAAGGGTGGCTGCTGCAAGGTCTGCAAGAGCGTCGAGCACTTGGCGCGCGACTGCCCGGCCGGCAAGATCAGCGTCGACGGCGGCGCCGCGGCCAAGCAGAACAAGAAGAAGACGTTCGACGATGTCGATGAGGACGCTGACACCGGAGGCGACGCGCTCGACTCGTACGCGCTGGAGGACGACGACAACGCTGACGGCGGTGCCGACCAGGACGAGGGCGATAGCTACAAGAAGAGTAAGCAACCGCCCAAGAAGAAGACCAAGCTGGTCAAGTTTTAGACACTCGGAATATACTCGCTTTTTTCATGTTGACTCTGTCTTTATCTCGCCGCGCTCACTGCTGCTTCTTGATCTCCTCGAGGTCGACATTGTGCTTCTTCAGCAGCTCCTTGAACTCGTCGTCGTAGTCGTCGCCGTCAGCCGTGCGGAGACCGTGCTCCGGGTACTTTTGCTGGTACCGCTTGAGCATGCCCTTGTGGAGCTCGTTCCAGCTCACGCTCGGCTCGTCCTTCTCCTGCTCGCGCTTCTGGCGCATCTCCTCCTCCACCTTCTTGAGCCCTTCGAAAAGCGGGTGCGACTTGCCACTGGACTTATTGGGCTTGTCCGCCTTGCCGGCCTTGCGCGAGCGCACCGTCGTCATCTCGCCCTCAGCACCGGGCACACTCACGAGACGCGTACCTGCGCAGACCATACACAATCAGTGTTGTGCGCGCAAGCGTACCGAACGAGAGGGCTAGAACATACCGTCAGTCACGAGCTCCTCGTAGATCTCCTCTTCCCCTTCCGAGTCTTCTGCTTCTTCGTCGCTGCTGGTGTCCACCAACTCCTTTGACAACGTCGGGCGTTGCTAATAAGAGAGGATACACACCAGTTTGTCAGATGATCTCGACGTGACCCGCTGTGTATGGGGATCGCTAGTCGGTCAACTACGTACGCGTTCCTTCTCCTGGGCGTCGGCCTCTTGCTCGACGGCGGCGTTGAACCGCTTCGCGAGGTACCAGAAGAACAGCAGCACGACATAATACTTGGCGATGGGCGCCAGCGCCTCCAGAAAGTCCAGCAGCGTGCGCGGCGCCTGCTGCGCGGCCGGCGGCTTGTACACGTCGTCGTCGTACAGATACTCGGCCATGGTCCTCGTCCAGGTGTCCGCGCCCGCAGAGGGGGGAGGAGCATTCCACCAAGTTTCTCAGCGTCAGAACCAGATCTGAGTAAATCATCCCAGAATCATGTTTAGGATATGTAAACTGGATTAAATCGTGATCAGAGATCCTGTTTTGACGACAGAAAGTGTATTTTGCGGGGTTTCCTCACAACGCAACGGCAACGCCGCCGACCGCATCTTGTAGCGCAATGGGGAATCAGCCGTCGCAGACGCTGGACGACAGCGCGGCGCGGGGCGCGGGCGCCGCACGCGCCGGCAGCGACGCCAGAGCGCGCAGCTACACCGCCGGCGACGTGCGTGCGCCGTCCGCTCCATCGGCGGCGCCGACTGCGGACGACAAAGCGTCCAGCGACGCGACGAGCGCCGCCATGGGCGTGCTGTCGCAGGTGTGGGCCGCGCTGTCGCCACGTGGCAGCAGCGCCAAGGGCAACGCCGGCGTTAGCACCCACGACGCCACGACGGCGCCTCCGATGCCGTCACCGGCGACTAGTGCGACACCCGCGCCGCCGGCGGCGCCAGCGACGAGCCAGCGCCGCGTCGAGCAGTTCTACGACGTGTCCACGCAGAACCTCGGCCGGTAGGTAACTGGGTGCCGTGTATCGTCTCATGGTGATGCGTTGCATCTAACGATGCGTGTGGCTGGATGGACAGGGGCCACTATGCTGTCGTGTGTCGCGGCCGCTGCCGGCGGACGGGCCGCGCGGTCGCGATTAAGAAGATCAAGCGCTTCCTGACCGACGAGAAGCGACTCCGCGCAGAGATCGCCGTGCTCCAGCGCGTGAAGAAGCACCCGAACATCGTGGAGCTCATCGATGTCTTCGAGACGGCGCGAGAGGTCCACTTGGTTCTCGAGCTCTGCACAGGTGGCGAGCTCTTCGAGCGACTCGCGGATAAAGGGCCGTACTCGGAGGCGGATTGCGCTCGTCACTTTAGGGATATGGCCACCGCCGTGCAGTATCTTCATGAGTACGTCTCTTTTTGCACATGATCCTGAACTCTACTGGGTATATGGTCTCACTTAGACTCGTACAGGCAGGGCATAGTGCATCGCGACCTCAAACCGGAAAACATTCTACTATCGACGAAGAGCGATCACGACGCCGTCACCAAAGTTGCTGACTTTGGTCTTGCCAAGATTTTCACGGGCACCAGTCTAAAGACCAAGTGCGGTACGTGGGGATACTCGGCGCCAGAAATGATCAGCGGGTCGGGCGTGGCGTTTGGCTACGACTACAAGGTGGACTCGTGGAGTCTCGGCACGATTCTCTACATCCTGTTCGTTGCATGGCGCTTTGCTATCAGTGTGGTATTGCGTTATGCTTGGGCGCTTATGGAGGTTGTGGCTCCGTAGATTATGCGGCTTCCACCCATTTGATCCACACGGCACGCACGCGGATAGCGAGATGATCTCATGCATCAAGAACTGCAAGTACGACTTCGAGGACGAGGCCTGGACTACCATTTCTCACGGCGCTCGAGACCTCATTCGCCATTTACTAGTGCTTGACCCCGATGAGCGGTACTCCATGGCCGATGTGCTTCGCCACCCGTGGCTTGGTGGAGCCGGCTCGGTGACGCCGTTGTCGCCCAGGATCCACCAGGATCTCGCGCGATTCCGTGAACAGTCCAAGCAAAAGGTGCGTTGAGTTGTGCCGTTGGAGAGTTGCTGCTTTTTCTGGGCGAGTACGGTAACTCGGGTCTACTGGTGCAGGCGCCGTTTGATTCGTTCGACGAAGAAGTCGAAAACACCTGAACTGGTCCCACAAACTCTACGAACAAGACGCACGCGGACGGCAATCAACAAAGTGTACACTACCTGAGCGATGATGGGAGCTAGACTGCCAGCAAAAGATAAGCAACACCAAAAAGAGAGTGTCGAGGAGTCTGGTGGGCAGAAGTCTCCGACGCGTGGGATCTTGCGTTTTCTTCTTCGGACAGTCAGAAGGGGAGGACTCGGCTGCTGTCCTCGACACAAGAAAGAAAATAAGAAACGGCGTGTTGAAGTGGTAATGGAGGTCTCTGATTGGCCGGATCGGTCGAGAGAGCCAGATGGGTCCACTGGTTCTGGATCACAAAAAGCGCTTTTTGCCGCCAAGCGTGTGGAGCACAGTTCGCGGGCCAGTCGCACGTGGCGGGAAATGGCTTCGGCTCGGCGACGAAGCACTGAGCGCATGCCGAGGAGCGTTCCCTGGATCTCCGGATCGCACATCACTCCTGCGGGAATTATAAGAAATGGGCTGGTGGACATGGCAGCGGGTTCAGAATGCAAAATGCGCGAAGGGAGAAAGAGATGATAATGGTCCGTGCCATCAGAACGAGACGCTGCGTTCGCTACCAAATACTACTTTCTATTCTCATAAATACTCTAAAAGTTCGATCCTTAAAGTTGTCATTCGCTCGTTGCTGTTGTCGCCTCCGCTCGTGATGATACATTGCTTTGTGTGATGTCTTGTTGCATGCAAGCGCGCTCTCGGTGGTGCGTGGACTCTTCCCTTGGAATCCGCTATTGCGCGCTGCTCCTGTTTCATGGCTTGTCTTGGTCTCCTTCTCCCTCAGTCCTGCCCACGATGCAGCTTTTTAGATCCACTCGCTCGCGCGCGTCGGCGCCTCGGCGGGCTGGCCCTTCTCCATGAACGCCTTGGTCTTGCACTCGGTCGAGCAGTAGTCGAGGTACTTGCTCGCGTTCACCAGGAACGTCTTCTGGCACGCAACGCAGAGCTTGCGCGCGTCGCCGTCCTCGCTGCGGCTCTGGCTCGCGTGCGCCGGGTGCGAGCGCGAGCGCGTCTTCTTGCGCGCGGCACTGCGGTCCTCGTGGTGCTTCTTGGCGCGCGCGAAGAGCACTGAGCAGCCTCGCGTCTGGCGCGTGGCGCCGCCGTCCACGGTCTGCAGCTGGCGGTGCTTGGCGTTGTTGTCGCCGCTCTCGTCGCCGTCGTCGTCGTGCTTGCGGCGCAGCTTGGCGACCTGCTCCTTGACCCACAGCCGGATGCCCATCGTGAGGTGAGCGCTCTCGAGTACTCGCGCGGGGTCGGTCGCGCGGCCGCGATATATATACGTTTTCTCTGTTTTGTGTGTTTTTGGCTTTGATGGCGTGGAGAAGCTCACCTCCCGCTCGTTCTCGCCTCCGGTTCCGCGCTGGACGTTGGGGGGCGGAATCCCAAGTGCACGTTTGCAGCGGGTCTGTCCGCGCAGACCACGGTACTGTACACAGCAACGGATGGCGGCATCAACACTCGCACGCCCTCACGCACACGCTCTATTGCATGGGCAGCCAAGTGAGCCCGAACTGAACTCTAGACCTTGCTGGACTTTCCAAAATCCCAGCTGGTTTCTCGCGGAACCAAATGGGGCGCCCATACAAAACCCAAGTTGTTTGCGTTTTGAGTCACTCCAACGAGGTGACAATGTCACTGACATGGCTTCACCCCTGCGATCTGACACGCGATGTAGGTACGCCAGGGAGGAACCGCGATCATGCCATTCCCGGGACGCGAGCAGGAGTTGGCCTCTGTGAAAGTTCCGCGGGCGGAAGTTAGACTCTCGCCTGCGCGCCGTTGGAACGGGGAGCGGGCGGAGAAATCCAGCGGCGCGTGAGGGCGCTTCCCACGGTGTCTGTACGCGGGTCTGACGGTGGCACTATCACTCTCTCAACATGCAGTGGCAATCAACGATCCAGCGAGTATTGCTGGTCCGGACGCGTGCCACAAAACCAAACTGACTACGTGCTGACATCTTTGTGTACAGCCTCAAAGAGCAGCACAGTGTATGGAATTCGCAGCAGTGGCCACGCCCCAGTTCGAGAAACCGGTTGATCGTTCACGGCGACGCCGCCTTCCGCGCTTCCATGTGGTGTCCGCAGAGCACTAGATTGACCAGTATTGTCGTACACATCGATCCTTCAAGATGTTGAATGGCGATCTTGAGCCAGACATCTCTCCAAATAGACGGAGACCACCGGATCTGATGTGACGGCTGGTGCACTCGGGATCAGTGCAGCTTGTGGCTCACAGCGGGCGGGGTTCACCATTACGGTATCCAATAATACCGTGTACCGTAATTTTGAACCAGGTATCTTTCCGATGTTGGTGCTGACATGTTGAAGCCCAACGTCAGCTTGTTGTGACACGAGCGGACACTTGCGTGAGGACGACAGCGCACGACGGCGTCGCTCGTACGTACAGAATGTGTACGTACACACTCGTGTGTCTGCGCCATGGTCATTCTGCAGCATGTGAATGGAGGTACAGTAGCGCTACGTGTACAGAGAGTACAGAAGTGGGGTCACTGGTTGGCCATACATCACCTAGTTGAGCTCATCGCTCCGGTATCCGCACGAGCTTACGACGAGTGGAATGGGAAACTGCGCGAGTTGCTCAGCAGCAGCAGCAGATGGGTCGCAATTCAGTCGATTCGACGTCGATGAGAGTGAATGCGCGGGTTTGTATCGCTCTCTATCTCTTTTGTCCGTTCCAGTGGCTGGTCCGAGACCAGTGGTCTCGGATCCTGTGGCGACACAGTGCGACGGGATGCGACGTGCGTTCGCACGGACACACGACTGGTCCATGGCAATTCGACAGCGGATGGTGACGCCGTCGGTGTCACAAGTCGCTCCAATGCGCTGGAGCGTTTCCGTGGATGGCGGTTACGGGAATCTGTGGCGTGATGAGCGATGGGAGGTGGACGACGCACCACGTCCTCGTCCTAACCGCGTCGTCCGCCCACAGAACTGATGGCCAATCGACTATGCACACGAAGCAATAGTACCGAACTATCAGCACAGTGCGTGCGCACATTCGCGTCGTCCCCTGGCATCCGACACAGAAAGCAGTGCAGCGTCTGGTTGTGCCACACGATCCAGCGATTTCACAATAGTACACCACGCCCTGAATTCACCAACGCACCTTCCTGGATGTCTCATCGCGCCTCATACAGTACGTTGTTCTCCTCGACTCGTCCCCTCGCATGCGCCACCAGGTTTCGTTCTGTGGTATCCGATGTTCGAGCATGAGAGGCACCAGGTTATGGTGACTGGAGCCATCGGCCACGACTCCACGGCTCCGCACTGGACACACAAGATCCTGACAAACGGCGATTCGACGTTTCTGGAACACGCAAAAATTCGAAATGAAACGGGAACCGAAGGCATCCGCTGGCCACTTCGAACGTTCCGAAGAACAAGCTTTCGGAGCCCAACGCTGACTGCGAGCAGTGCGGCCGCCGTCCCTTCTTCCTGTAACGTCCGCGTCAAAAGTGAGGACAACCTCGTGGCAGGTCGAGAATGGATCACACCCACACGTCCGCGAATGAGACCGTTCTGCAGTCCGTTGGGAACTCACTGGCCACTGGATTTCTTGGCGCAACGAGATCTCATCGGCTGTCAGCTGCTGCGGTGGTGGAACGTCCACCACGTGGCCGTGTCGAATCCAGTCGCATCCAGACATCACCCTGATGCGACCCCATCCATCTGTCGCGCCGACGTCCACCCTGTCGGGATCCGCCGCACCGAGAAATCCAGCGACGCTGGACGGATCATCCATCCATGCGCCGAGCAGCACAGCCATCACAAGACGCTGTGGAACAATTGAGAAGAACAATGTGGCACGCCCATTATCAGGAACTTTATGATAGGTGCGGTTATTAGGGGGTCACGACCACTGTGGTCACTGAGAGTCGCGTTTCGTAGAAGCGCTCGATGGCTTATCTCCCCGCGGCGCGCTTCTGCGAGGATCCCCTTGCCTTCGGGTTCGGATTCCACAGTCTGGCGCGCTCCTGGCTCTCCGAGTCGTCGTCCTCTTCGCCGTGTTCGGCGCCTTCATCATCATCCTCGTCCTCATCCTCTTCGTCCTCCTCGTCTCCGCCGTGGGCAGCCCTCGGCGACGCCACGAGCTCGCCGTAGTGTGTATTGCAGTAGTTCTGCGTGCGCTCGTAGGCCTGGCGTTTGCAGCCGTCGATGATGCAGCGCTTGCCTGTGGTCAAACATCACTGTTAGCATGCCGGTATCCTCTGTAGTCACCCCCTTCAGATCGGCTCACCTCCGCCGTGGGCCCAGCAGAGACCGTTGGAGATGGCGATCTTCTGGCACGTGCCCGCTTTGCACTTGGTGCCACCGCCATGGGACCAGCAGTAGCCTCGTGACTTGGCGCGGTTCGGACAATCCACGACCTTGCACGCCGTCGAGCCTCCTAGAAACCCCCACAACAGTCTTAGTAAGCAAAAAAAAGCAGTTCCCGCTGCATATCCGCGGGGAGCGATTGAGTGTTGCGTACCGTGCTTCCAGCATTTGCCTTGATGCTTGGCTCGGCTCGTGCAGCCTTCGGTCTGGCACCGCTTGCCACCCTGTCGAGTCAGTAAAAGTGAAAAATTCAGTCACTGGATTCTCATGCTGCCCACGACTCTGCCGATCGGCCATCATCACGTACCCCGTGACGCACACAGAGCCCCTGGTCCACAACGTACTGCTCACAGCCTTCGAACTTGCAGATGCGGCTGGGCGGACGGCGCCGCGCCTTCCGCTTGCGCTCGGTGCGGTTGGGCGGCGGCATCGCCGAGGGCACGGCGACCGAGACCGACACGGCGGCCACGGGTGTGGCTGACGCGCGCCGGACCTTGCGGCGCTTGACCGCCACGCGGGACTCGTCGGTGGAGGATCCGGAAAAGTCCTGTTTGGTTTCCTGTGCCGCTGCTGCTGCCGTGGCATGCGGTCGTGATCTTGAGAGCGACGCGTGCAGGGGCTTCTCCTCGAGGTCGTCTAAAGCGAGCGGCTCGGGCGCCGCGGCGCCAGCACCAGCGGAGCTTTGGTCCTGGAACGCGTCCTTGAGGTCTTCTTCGTCGTCCAGAATGAACCAGAGCGACGACTTGGACACGTCGCGGTCGGCGCGAGCGCGCGAGGCCGGCGATGCGCCTTTCTCTTCGTCGTCGTCCATCGTTTCGTCGCCGTGCTGGCTGAGCGCGGACTGGAGGCCGATCTGCGCGACGGCGTCGGCCACGGCGCACCACTGGGTGGCGGGATCCTCGCCGGTGGAGTGCGCTGCGTACTGCTGGACCGAGAGTTCCTGCACGGCAGCAGGAGCGAGGCGCATGGCGTGGAACTGGCGGACGGGCGCAGGTCCTTCAAGCTCCGGATCGTTTTTGGGTACTGTGGGCGGGTGTGAGCCCCACAAGCACAACGAGCAAATGAGAAAACGTTTCGGCGGGCACTTGCCCCACACACTCCTCCCAGGCGATGAGTCTGCTCCGCCTGATGGGCCTCGGGCTCAAGTAGATACCGACAGCCACGCAGCTGTTTCCGCCGCCGCTGCGTAAAGAGCGGGGCAGATCACGACAGGCAGCGTCGACAGACAGCCGAGTGGGATTGAAGTGGTTCGGCGCACGTGGACGAGGCCTGGGTGTGGGGGACCTCCGATCAGGAGGAGGAGCCCGACAACGCTGTGGGAAGTAGGCGTCCAGCACGCGCACCACGTGGACGCCCGGAGCTCACGGAGGTGGGTCGAGGTCGGCACGGCGACGCCAGAGTGTCCAGAGCGCGCCAAGGAATGCAAGGTCCAGAACGTGAGCGCTGGATGGCGAGGCAAGTGTGTGGGTGTATTGGGGGATTGCTGGACCGATCGACCGAGGCCGCGGAGAAATAGGGGAGAGGTCTCTGGGTCCGACGGATGTTGAGTGTTTTTCGCGCGGAACGCCCCGCCTCGATCGCCAGGGGGAAGAGAGGGCGTCCAAAAAGACGAACTCAACGATCCTGAGACCGTGAGAGGGCGGACCACGCGGCACGCGACGCGTGTTACATCCCTGTACATACCAGCGAGCAGCCGCCGGCCAGCGACTGATTCTGGATCCACAGGCGAAAGCCGAAGGGACCTTACCGTACAAAACCCTGGCACACAGGCACGAAAGTCCCCGAGCGGAAGTGAAAGGCGGCCTGTTTACTAGATTCCCGTTGGGGCGTTTTTTCTTTCTTCTTTTTGTGGGTGGCACTAGATGGGCAGGGCAGCATGACGCAGTCCCGTCGTACGTAAGTATCCGCTTCAAACACGAGTTGTTCTGTGCCATTTCCTGGCTTTTCTTCGAGCGATGGAGCTTCAAGCTTTCGGTTTGTTCTGCGCGGGGGGCTGCGGATTCATTCCCAAATTTCTGCCGCACGATGCTTTTTCTTATCGGCGTCACGGCCAAAGAGGCCCGAGAGGGGGCGAGACCATCCTCCTTCCTCTACATGGGTGGGATTCCTCCATGTATCGCACGCCGATTGCTGATGAGCGCTGCTGAGCTTCCGTCATCCTGACAAGCTCACTCTTTGCCCACGCCAGCCGCGCAGAGAAAGCGCGAGGAGTCCGCGGCGTGGCGCAGAGACGCCACGCAGGGGTGCAGGAAGCCGCGCCACATGGCCCTTCGTCCAGGATTGCTGGTCCCGGTGCCGTCCGGGATGGGCACTCGTCCCACGCCGGACATGGACGGACAGGCGCGTATGTCGCTGGCGTGTGCCGCGCCCTTCCGCGCGGGTGCACAGCGTCCAATAACACACATCCGCACTTGTCCACGGGCACGGAGACACTGGCCGTCGCGAGAGTCTCGCATCCAGCATTCCGAGGCCATCCTTGGATGCGTCCAACAAAACGAGCTAATATGATGGCTTGAGCGGCCCAAACGGATGGTGATCAGTTGGTAACATAACTAACGTGCACGCTTGTACCGTAGATATCATCGAAGCAGGGGTGCGTGCTCTCAATGCATCTTCGTGTCACGGTAGTAGGGTCCCATCCTGAGCGTCCGGTGCCAGTTCCTTGGATTTATGGATTCCTTTCTCGCGATCTGCGGAATCGAGTTGGGTTAGGCGCGTGACGCGCGCACGGGTGCCTTCTCATCGCTACGGAGCCATTTGCTCTCTGGATCCAGCGAGCGCTGCGCCAGGCTCAACACTCATCTCCTCGCTGGGCCTTTCGGTCCGTTGCGTAGACACCCACAGCACCCTCGTCCCTCTCTTACGCTCTCTCTTGCGCTTTGTCGCCCGAGCCGGACGTTCGGCTTTCGATGATCCCACTGTGCCACATCTCCACGGTCTCCACATCCTCGTGCTGACTCTCGCTCTGCCTGCAGGTGGTCGTCTCTCTCGATGAGGATGCCCCCCGGCGCTCAACGATCCGTCCGCGACCGCGCCGCGCCGTGCTCTCTAATCTCCCTCTCCCTCTCTCTCTTGCAACTCGACAGGCGCACCACCTTCAACGATCCATTGTGAGTTGACGCGAGGCGCGTCGCATATGCATCGGGACAAGGACGCGGCGCGGATTACGGCCGCCGCCACCACTTGCTGGTCACGGGCTTGTCGCCTCCTTGGTCAGTTTGGCTGCTTGTAGCGGTGGAAGCGGCACCCGACTGGCTCCAGCGCGCCACACGCGACTGGGCGCCCTCGGTCCACGCTCGCCATGAGGACTGTGAAGGTGGCGCGGCTGCCGCGGTCTCTGATATGGTCGGCGCGGAAGCTGGAGGCGCCGCTGCCTGGCTCAAGCGCTTGGCCTGGCGGTAGTATTCGTCTTCCAAATCCTCCTCCAGGTCTTCTTCTTCCTCCTTTTCTACCATGGGCTCCGCTGGTCGAACGGTCCTGTTCATTCCCCAGCGTGCACTTGCGGAGGAGGAAGCGGGGGACGAGGATCCTGGTGCGCGCCACTGGAAGCTGGACGTCGTCGGTGCTCGAGCGGGAGGAGACCGTGGGCGTTTGTGTCCACGACCAGTAAACTCTTCTTCTTCTTCCCACGCGTGCGTCGTTTCTTTCTGTTCTTCGTCACGATCGCCATAGCCGCGCCACGTCTTCCGCTCGGGCTTCACTCTTGGTGGCGGCTCCTGGCTCGTCGACACTGTGGCGAGCTCCGCGAGGCCGAGATACTCGAGCACCATCTTCTCCTGGAGCGCATATTCGGCTGTAGGGTCCTCAGGGAAGTCCGAGTGGAGCACCGAGTCGAGCCCGCCACCGAGGAGCACCGACGAGCTGTCACTGGCTTTGCTCACTTCCATGAGGAACACGGCGACGACTGCGTCCATGGTCTCGACGTTCTCGTGGTACATGAGCCGTGCGTGGGCCTGCGAGAGCCGAGTGAGACTCTCGAGCAGACGAATCGTAGTGCGCGCGGCGCTGCGGCTCTCACTGGCGCGTTGCAGCTGATAGTAGCGTTGGAGGATCGACATGGCCTCGCGCGTGAGCTGCGGCTGCAGCTTGTCCTTGACGTGGCAGATGTAGGCCTGGAGCTTGCCCACGGACCACGTGTCTCCACTACCCTCTTTTTTGGGCTCTTTGGTCGACTCGGCCGAGAACGTGAGGGGTTTTGTTGACTCGTCGGTGGACTGCTGCAGGATGAACGAGGACACTACCTCGTCCCAGTGCGCGTTCCGGCGGTCCAGCAGCACGAGAATGAGATCAAAGCGGCTCAGCAGCGGGCTCGCGATCGACGTGTTGACCGACACGTCGGCGTTCGGGTCGTACCGGCCCTTGGGGTTGGTCACAGCGAAGATCGTCGTGCGCGCGTTAAGCTTGCACACGAGTCCGGCCTTGGCGACGCTCAGCGTTTGCTGCTCCATGGCCTCGTGGATCGACGCGCGATCGTGCGCGCGGATGCTGCTAAACTCGTCGATGCAGCACACGCCGCGATCTGCGAGCACGAGCGCGCCGGCCTCGAGCATCCACTCGCTACCGTCCTTCACCGCCGTGCACGTGAGCCCCGCCGAGGTCGTGCCGATGCCCGTCGTGAGCACGGACCGCGGGCTCAGCTCGGCCGCGAACCGCAAGAACTGGGACTTGCCCGTGCCCGGGTCGCCGATGAGCAGCATGTGCGACTCGCCGCGCGTGCGCATGCCCGTGGCGTCCACGTGCGAGCAGCCGCCGATGATCGTGAGCGCCAGCGCCAGCTTGACCACGAAGAGCCCGTACACCTTGGGGCACACGCTCGCGACGATCGCGTCGCGGCCACGCATGGGCTCGTCGCGGTGCGTCTCGTGCCAGAATGTCGCAAACTCCTTCTTGAGCTCCTCAGTGACGAGCACGTTCGCGGCGGTGGCGTTCTGGGCGCGGATGCTGTTGGCGCGCACGATGGTTTCGAGGTCGCAGCGCACGCCCTGGATCACGGGCCGCCACGAGCGCATGAGCACGCCGACCACGACGACGTGGTCGCCGGCCTTGACCGTGTCCACGAGGTCCTCCTCGAGCACCACGAGGATCGCGCGCGGGATGGAGCCGACGCCGAGCTTGGAGACCTGCTCCTGGATCTTGATCACCTGGTGGTCCGACACCACGCGCGTGTTCTCGAGCGTGTCGAACTGCATCGAGCGGCAGGGCTTCTTGTCGCCGCTGGTCTCGCTCGGGCACACGCGCGGCATCTCGAGCAGGTTGCCCTGCTCCAGGTCCGACTTGACGAAGAACTTGTACTGGCACTTGGCGCACACGACCTCGCGCTGCGTCTCCTGCATCTTGATCATGCCCGTGCGCACGACCGTGCCGGCCACCTGGATGAGCCGCATCGTGTCGCTCGAGCGGATCGCGCTGATCGTGGGCTTGCGCAGCATCGCCACGGGCGGCAGAAACTCCACGCGCACCTTGAGCTTCTGCCGCGTGCGCAGCGGCACCGTCGCGACGCCCGTGGCCGCCGCGCTGCGCGCCACGAGCTGCGCCACGAGCGCGCGGTGGAGCAGCGGCAGCACGTGCTCCGGGAACCGGAACAGCAGCCGCGCGAGGTCCGGCGCGCGGTCGATCAGCTGCTGCGCGCACACGCGCAGCGAGAACGCGAAGCCGCTCTGCGACGCGTCGCTCGCGCCCGCGGCGCCGCCCACCGGGTGGGCGGGCGATGGGCCGTGGCCCTGGAGCGCCGCGAGCAGCTGCTGGAGCTGCGGCGCGTAGCCGCGCGCGAGGAACCGCTCGAAGCGCGCGATGTAGTCGTCCTCTTTCGCCGCGAACGACGTGAACGCGTCGTCGCCGTTCACGGCGGCGCCGCCGGCGCCGTCACCCATCGCGTCGCCCATGGCCATATTGCGGCGGGGGATTCATTGACATTGGGCGGTCACCACGTTCGTATCGTGTTCCTAACGCATTGCTAACGCGTTCCTAACGCATTTGCGTTCTGTTTGACCCGGGGGACGCGGGAAACGCGGGGAACGGAACGGAGCCAGCATGGCGGACGCGTCGGAGGCGCCGCGCGCGACGCGGCGCTCGCAGCGCGCCGCCCGATCGACGCCCACGAAGGAGCCGGCGCCTGCGGAGGCGGCGGCCGAGGCGTCCGCGACGAGCGAGGCCGCGGGCCGCCGCGCCAAGCCCGCGACGGGTCCGGCGTCGCCCGTGGCGCTCTCGCCGACGCGGCAGGAGGCGCGGAAGCCGGACGGCGAGGGCCTCGCGGGCGGTGGCGATGGCGACGGTGATGGTGTGTCAAGCAGCGTGCTGCTTCTGACGCCGACGCGCAACCGGCGCCCGAGCCGGCGGCAGCTGGAGGTGGACGCGCCGACGGAGAAAGCGCAGCTGCTACTGGGCGCGTTCAGCGCGAGCGACGCGACGGCGCTGTGCGAGGTCGTGTGGTACCAGCTCAAGGAGAACTCGCACCGGCCGGACGTGCTGCTGCGCGAGCGGTCGCCGGCGCGCATCGACTGGCACCGCGTGGCCGAGCGGCTCGCGCGGTCCCATGAGATCACGCTCACGCCGCGCGCGTGCCAGCGGCTCTGGAAGTTTCTCGCGTACGCGCAGGACACGGGCGACCACGGCGACGACGCGCTGCTAGCAGACTCGGAGCCGGAGGACTATGAGGTAACGGCCAACAAGATCAACGCGCGGCAGGCGACGCCTGCCATCGAAAACGAGACCACGGCCAGTCTGGATACGCCCGTCGAGCAGCCCTCGACGGGGCCGAGCACGCCAGAGGGATCAGCGCATCAAACCGACACGGCGACGCCAGCTCAGGACGCGTCGTCGGTCACCCCATCCAGTGCGCCCGTCCAAGTCGAGGAGCAAGCCGTCGAAACCACCGCGTCGACTGCGTCGACCGAGATCACGGAGCCTGTACCCACTGATAACGCTGAGCCTGCCACGATCGAAAACGCCGAGCCAATGGATGTGACGTCAGCAGCTGATCCGAAGCCTGCAGCTACCACCAATACGACAACAGACCGTGTTCCTGAACGGGAGGCAAAGGACGCGGGGCCTCGCGAGACGCTGCGCACAGCAGGAATCCAGCTTTACCCGCAGCACGACCAGCCGGCCGGCGTCCCTGGCGAGTGGCAGAAGCCGTTTGACGTGAAGCGCCAGATGCCGCTCGTGTTTGTTGCGGAGAAGTTTCTGCGGCGGAAAGTCGTCCCGCCACGCGACCCCACGGCGGGGAACTCGGCGAACTCCTCGTTGGAGGTCGATCCGAGCATCCTGGCTGCTGCCGCGATGAGCGTGACGCTCACCGGGGAGAAGGCGCAGCCCAAGCCCAAGAAGAAGCGCGCCTCCGAGGCCGGGAGCGAAGAGAAGAAGCCGAAGAAGCCTCGCAAGAAGAAAGAACCTGCAGCGACAGGAACGGCTGCTGCGACCGCGACGAAAGGTACGCCGACCGCGGCCGCTTCCACGCCTGTGCCCCTGGCGTCCAAGTCGCCTGCACCCATCCGTCAAAGCTATGTGCCATCGCCGACGGCGCCCCCGTCGCCGACACCAGCACGACCGGCGCTCGACTTCTTCGGCCAGTTGTACAGGGAGAACCCCGGCATCTTACGGACAAGTGCAAGCGCTCAGGAGAAGACGGAGACGCCTGCGGAAGCAGGAAGCACGGCGTCACCGCCTTCCTCTGCAGCCGCTCTGGACGCAGCTCAGATCGAAGCCATTTTCATCAGCGCGCCGCTCCACGTGCGTGCGGCGTGCGAGCAGATGGCCAGTGACGACTTGCGCCGCTTTGAGCGCGAGCAGCTGCGGCGGCGGCTCTGGGAAAAGGCCCGCGCGAGTCTCCAGAACAGCCCGGCGCCGTCGCCCGCCGCGAGCCAGGCGCCTCCGGCACCGCCGCCGACGCCAGCTACAGTCGTGTCCGCCACCAGCACCACCGAGGCCTCGGCGCCGTCAACAACAGTGACAGCAGCAGCCACCGAAGCCACCAGCCAAGTGATCTCGAAGGCGAGCAGCTCCGTGGAGAATGGCAGTGGCAGTGGCACCACGTCACAGACGTCCACGCCGGAAGTACCAGGGCCGCAAGTGCCATAGGACCTACTCTTTCTCGCAATAGACAGATCAGTATTGATTTTTTTGGCGGGAACACCCCATGAGTGACGCGATCGCCGCGAGCGTGATCCGCTTCGTGCTGCAGGACGCGGCTGCGCGTCGCGCGGCGGCCGGGGGAAGTGGGGTTGTGGACTTTCTGCAGTCGCACGGCCACTTGCTGGCGTCGCTCGCGCCCGAGGACCTGCAGCTCGTGCAGGCCGCGAGCGAGCTCGTGGACCGCAAGGCGGTCAAGAAGGTCACGGCGCTGCCCTCGCAGCGCGCGTTCTTCCGCGTCGAGTCGCTCAACCGGTACCACCCGAGCGGCGGCGCCACGCAGCCGTTCGACGGCGGCGGCAGCGGCCCGCACTACTACAACTGCTTCGACCACTACTGCTCCTGCAACGCGTTCCACCTCACGACCGTCCAGACGCCGAGCGCCATGGTACGTCGGCGACTGACTGGAATAAAGCACCAGAATGGACATACAGACGACTAACCGCGAGTCTGTGGGTGCGTATCCGACAGTGCAAGCACATCGTGGCCGTGCTGCTCGCGGACGCCACGGGCCAGTGCGTGCCCATGACCATCCAGGATCTCGACTTTGCCAAGATGCTGTGCCCGCAGCTCGTGGAATAAGAGACATCCACAACCTAATGTAATGTTTCTCATTATACCCAATTTAGAGTGTTGATGTGGGCCACGTCGTTAGTTTGGGTCGTGTCCAGACGGCTCGCTCGGAGCGCGAAGGGTAAGTTGAAACAATTGACTGGAAGGCCCAGCGTCGAGCGGAAGCAATGGACGCGCACGCGGCGTTCGCGAGCGGAGGCGGCCCCCGGGGCGGCGGACGAGGCGGCGGAGCAAGAGGAGGACGCGGCGGCGGCGGACGCGGCTTCGGCGGCGGCGGACGCGGCTTTGGCGGCGGCCGCGGCGGCTTTGGCGGCGGCCGCGGCGGCTTTGGCGGTCGAGGAGGCGGCCGAGGACGAGGCGGAGGAGGCGGAGGACGAGGAGGAGCCCGCGGGTTCCACCAGAATGATTACAACAACGGCGGCCGCGGCGGAGGAGGAGGCTACCACCACGCGCATCAGCCGCAGCCGCATGCGTACGGCGCGCCGCCCGCCGCTGCTGCGCCCTATGGGTACGACGCGTCGGCCGCGCCGCCGGCGGCGCCGTACGGCCACCAGCCACCGCCGCACCAGCAGCCCGCGTACTACCAGCAGCCGTACGGAGCGCCAGCGCCGCTGCAGCACCAGCCATACGCGAGCCAGCAGCCGTACGCGGCGCCGCCGCCCGCGTATGGGGGAGCGTACGCGGCCCCGCCGCAGCACCACCATCAGCAGCCGCCGCCTTCGGCGCCGCAGCCGTATGGGTACTACCCGCCGCAGCCGGCGCCACCGACCAATTCGGCCACTGCGTTGCTGCCGACACCAGCACCGACGTACGATCGCCAGCAAGCGTATCTGCCGCGCTCGGCGTCGACATCTTCGGCGAACGCGGAGCCAAGCACGGCGTCCCCGGCGCCGCCGCCGCTTCCGCCAGGCCCACCGCCGTCGTCCAGCGAGTACGGACCGAGCGATCCACCCGCGCAGCAACAGCAGCAGCAGCAGCCTGCGGCGTTTGCGCTTCCGTCGCCGGCCATGCACTCGCAGTCGGCGCCGCCGCTTCCTTCCGGACCGCCGCCGCCGTCGCCCGTCGTCACTGCGCAGCAGCCGCCCGCGACGTACTACCAGCAGCCACCGCCGCAGCACCAGCCACCGTATCCTCCGCACCCGCAGTCGCCAACGTACGGTGCCGCGCCGACGGCTCCGTACGCGCAGCCGTACCAGCCACACCAGCAGCAGGCTCCGAGCGAGTATGCACCGCACCACCAGCCAGGGCCGCCGTCGTACCAGAACCAGAGCCAACACGGCCAGTACCACCAGCCTCCGCCGTACCAAGGCCAGCCGCAATACAACCAGCAGCAGCGACCAAGCCACCACCAACATCAGAACCACCAAGGCGGTCATCGCCAGCAAACCACGCACCACCGGCCGCCGCCGCCGACGTATTGCTGCCACAAGTGCCGCCAGCCGGGCCACTGGATCCAGCAGTGTCCGCTCGTGCTCGAAGAGAACCAGATGAAGCAGCAGAACCAGCACCACCGTGCGTCGCACCCTAACAACACCCACAGCAACCAGTTCCCGCCGCACGGCCAGGCGCCTTACCAGCAGTCGAACCCGTTTAATCGCCCGCAGCCGCAGGAGCTCGGGCGCCCGGCGTTCCAGGACTACGAGCCGCGCACGACGAGCTTCCAGCACCAGCCGCCGCCTCAGCAACACCACCACCAGCAGCACCCACACAACCCGCCACCGCCCGCTTACCGTGCAGAAGGCCAGGATGACAGCGCGCCGCGCCCGCCTGCTGGCGACGCTGGCGCGATGAACTGGCACTGCGAGCCGTGTGAAAAGTCGTTTGCGATCGAGTCGCAGCACGTCGCGCACATCAAGACCCACGTCGAGTGCCCGGCACCGGACTGCGACTTTGCCGCGTCGAAGCGTGTGGTTGGCGCGCATTTCCAGACCACGCACGGCCAGTTCGCTGGGAACGGGCTCAAGGAGATCGACGTGGAAGGCCAGAAGTTCATGGTGCTCGTGGGTGACTCACCCGAAGACATTGAGAAGTGGCGTGCTGAACGACGCAAGAAGTGGCCGTCGAGCGCGACGGTGACGCGCAAGGCCAGCGCCGGCTCTGGCGCGACTGCATCCACGTTAAAGGCGCCGGCCTCTACGCTGCCCGTCGCTGCGCTGAAGCGCAAACGAGCAGACAGTGATGAAGGACTGGAGGACGGTGAGATCGAGGAGGGAGAGGTCGCCGACGACAGCGAAGTGGCAGACAACACAGCCTCCGCAGATGCTACAACTACTGCCACTGACAACCAACAGAACGCTCTTGAGAACGATGCTCCTGAGAACGACGACTTGATGGAGGGAGATGACGAGACTTTGGAGTTCGTGGAGCCGTTGGCGACGCTGCCTACCGCTGACCAGGAGCCGGCGGCCAGCGACGTCTCACCATCAAAGAAGAAGCTGCGGCCGACGCTGCTGTGCCGCAAGTTCCTGCGCAACCAGTGCGCGTTCGGCGACAAGTGCAAGTTCAGCCACGACCGCAAGGCCTTTGCGTGCCGAGCGATGCAGCAGAAGGGCACGTGCGCCAAGGGCGACGCCTGCCAGTACAGCCACGACGACGCGGTCATCAAGCAGCAGGCGCAGCAGGTGCAGGCCGCGAAGCAGGGCAAAGTGCTCGAGGAAAAGTGGAAGACCGAGCAGGGCTCGCTGCTGCGCAAGCTGCTCAAGAACGACGTCGTCGTCGAGCAGCGCAAGATGCTCCAGATGGTGCGCTTGATGGTGCAGGAGCAGTTTTTCGACCAGGACCCATAGAGATACAAATGCAATCAATTCCTTTTCTCAGCGAATATATGTGGTAGCAGTCTGTAGACACAGGCGACAGGAGAAGGAGAACTCGTGGCGGCTACTCGAGCTTTTCGAGCTCGCGGATGCGCTCGAGCATCTCGCGCTTGGAGGTCTCCTGGATCTCTCCCCCGAGAATATACTCGTCAAGCATCGAGTAGACCTTGTTGAAGTTGAAGACGATGTCGAGCTCACAGACGTTCGAGAACTGTTGGTCGAGCAGCTCGACGAAGAGATGGATGGTCTCGAGGCAGAGCAGCTCGTTGGCCGTCACGTCCACGCCCAGAATGAAAAAGAGCCCGGCGTAGCGGCGGTAGATGAGCTTGTACGAGCGGAACTCGATAAAGTTGGTGTGCTTGGCGTCGCGCGCGACCACGAGGCGGTGGATCTCGGACTCGAGGCGCGCCTTGTCGGCGTCGTCCGGCGGCGGCACGTAGTACTTGGAGAGCCGCGTCTTGCCCTGGCGGTTCTGCAGCAGGAAGAAGCGGATCTACAGAGGACACGAGTGAGCATAGAGGAGACACACAATAGTCATCGACGCCTCACGCACCATGTTTGATCTGGCGTTGTGCGGGGGAAGCGGCTCTGCGTGGGGAAGCGCGAGTTCGAGGCGACCAAGGATCAACGGAGACCGAGGGAGTGGGGCGGTTGTGATCTTGAAGAGGCACGTCGCTTCGATAGATTACCGGTCGCGCGAGGGTAAATTACGACTTCAGGAGAGTGACAGTGACATGGGGTACGGTCTCGGCCGCTTGGGTTACACGAGGGTAGGAATCCGACCACTCACCAGCTGTCTGGCAAAAATACACGTTATGTCAGTGGTCTCAGGACGTATAAGCCTGCATGATATCCCTAGAGTACTTACATAAAAATATCAAATCACTCTAACGCGATGTTACTCACGCGCAGCTGGTGACAGATTGGCCATCGCTTGCTCCGAAACCTCTCATAACGCATCCGCAAGCCGGACGCCCGGCATAAACACAAGTTCAGGTAGTCTCAACGTACCTGTGAGAACCGATATGAACTGGAAAGTTCACTCGCGCCGCATGGTGAGTGGCAAACACCAGGAGCTCCTAACATGGCGTGTCTGGCGTCTCCCTTGCCCCTTGGTTCCCTCGGTCCCTCCCGCTTGGGTCTCGCTCCACGCGTGTTCATTTCCAGACCTGCAGGCGCTCCGCCCCGATCGACCTCCCCAGGTACCAAATCCGCCCCCGCCACGATGCGCTCCGCGGTCGTGAGTCTCGCGGCCTCGTGCCTCGCTCTGCTGCTGTCGCTGTCGCCCGAGGCGGCCGCGCAGTCGTCCTGCGTCAAGGCCGGCGACAAGTGCGGTGACAACAGCGGCTTCACGTGCTGCGCGAGCGGCAACTTCTGCCAGCCGTGGGAGGACGGCTACTACCAGTGCATCGCCGTGCCCTCGGGCTGCGGTAACATGGAGACTGACGTGGACTACAGCGGCGACGACCTCGAGAGCTTCTTCGGCCTCAAGCTGCCGTCGGACTGCTGCGACAAGTGCAAGGCCAACCCGCAGTGCACGTCGTTCACGTTTATCAACCAGTGGGGCCCGGCGTGCTACCTGAAGAAGGGCACGGGCGCGAAGAAGACGCTCAAGGGCGCGGTCTCGGGCCAGAAGATCGTGACCACGACGGCGCCGCCGCCGACCACCACGCCGCCGCCCCCATCGTCATGCGCGAAGGCCAGCGACAAGTGCGGTGACAACAAGGGCTTCTCGTGCTGCGCCGCTGGTAACTTTTGCCAGCCGTGGGAGGATGGCTACTACCAGTGTATCCCTGTGCCATCCGGATGTGGAGACATGGAGACCGACGTCGACTACAGCGGCGACGACCTCGAGAGTTTTATTGGACTCAAGCTGCCGTCGGACTGCTGTGACAAGTGCAAGGCTAACCCGCAGTGTACGTCGTTCACGTTCATCAACCAGTGGGGCCCGGCGTGCTACTTGAAGAAGGGCACGGGCACGAAGAAGACGCTCAAGGGCGCGGTATCCGGACGCCGTACGTCGGCCACGACGGCGCCGCCCCCGGCGCCCGTATGCTCAACCAAGGCGCAGGCATCGTGCGGCAACGCGCAGGGGTTCACGTGCTGCCCGTCGGACCAGTACTGCCAGCCGTGGGACGCCGGTTTCTACCAGTGCATCACGCCGGCGACCGGGTGTGGCAACATGGAGACGGACGTGGACTACTACGGCGCCGACATCGGCAACTTCAAGGTTCAGTTCCCCTGGGACTGCTGCCAGAAGTGCCAGGAAAACAAGGACTGCAAATTCTTCACGTACCTGAACGTCGCGGACGGCGGTCCTCTGTGCTACCTCAAGAGCAGCGACGCCGGCCGTCGCGCGTCCAAGGGCGCCGTCTCGGGCCGCAAGGTCACGGCGACACCCGCACCGCCCACGCCGGCGCCAACGTGCGTCGACATTGGCCTTGCCTGCGGCGGCTCGGTGTCATGTTGCGACACGCAGGGCGCGTACTGCCACCCGTGGGCGCCCAACGACTACCAGTGCTCGGAAATGCCGACTACCTGCGACGCCGGCCTCGAGACTGACGTGGACTACTTCGGCAACGACGTGGGCTCAGTCTCGAACGTGGACCTCGCCGACTGCTGCGACGCCTGCGCGCGCGACGCCAACTGCAAGGTCTTCACGTTCTCGACGACCCAGCGCGCTTGCTACTTCAAGTCGAGCGCCGAAGGCCGCGTCGCGGCGACTGGCACGATCTCGGGCAAGAAGCCGAGTAAAGTGGTCACCCCGCCGACCACGCCCGCACCGGCGCCCACGACGCCGCGTCCGCCCGTGACGCCGTTCCCGACGGTGCCGGCGATCGGAAACTGGGACACGGCTCGCTGTGGCGCGCAGCGCCGCAACATCTACTACCACGGCAACGACCTCGCCGGCACGGAGAAAGCGTTCGACACGATCGAGGAGTGCTGCGACTACTGCCGCGCGAACCCCAACTGCAAGCTCTTCACGTACTTCCGCCGCAGCGACCAGAAGCGCTGCCTGCTCAAGACCGGACCGAGCACCGAGAAGACCAACTACGCTGACAACGAGAGAGTTCTCGTGGCCTCGGGTCAGTTCCCGTGAGCGCACACGAATCAGAAAGTGATGTACATGCGTCAAGAAATAGATCCCTGGATTCATGACCTGTGAAGACATTCTTCGGTTCACTTTCTGTATCGATAAAAAGGCTCGGAATATTCGGGACACGTGTTGGCTTGCCGCGCAGCGTCCTCGTCGGGCAAACGGCTTTGGCTTCGTCTCTTTCTACGGCAGGTTGACCACTAAGCGACACAGCGTTAGCCACACCTTCACTCACACTCACACCTCATCAACAAGCAACGCACGCTTGGTCTCGCAAAAGTCCTTGAGCTGCGGCGCGGCGCGGGCCGAGAGCGTCGGGTACGTGTACGTAATGAGTGCAAACACCGCCGGCTTGCCCGCGGCCTTGCGGTCCACGCGGCACACGCAGATGCCTTCGCTGTCATCCGACGTCGGGTCGCCGCGGCGGCCGTACACGAGCGGCGGGTGGAAGCTGTTGCAGGAAACAAAAAACGCCAATCGGCTCGAGTGTCAGAACTGACCCTCAAGCATACGCATCCATCCGCCTTGGTGTGACAACGTACCGGTGGACGTCGTACTGCTCGTTCAGCAAAATGATGCCGGACGCGATCGTGTCCTCGCGCTTGTCGAAGAGCCGCAGCCACGCGTCCACCTCGGCGTCCGCGACTTTGAACGTCGCGGCGATCACGCGGCTCTCGGCGTCGAAGACCACGGCGCGCTGCCACTCCTTGAAGCCCTTGAGGCTCTCGAGCACGGACGCCGGCGTGACGGCCGCGGAGGCCGCAGAGGATGCCGGTGCAGACGCAGCGCCGTTGCTGGCGGGCTGCGAGGCGGCGCTGGCGCCGCTGGCGGGCGCGTCGTCGGGCGCGGAGCTGCTCATATTCGCTGGGGGATTCCTCGCTCCGTTCGAGGGGGAGAATGATGATAAGAGTCGTGCGATTGAAGAGGTACGAAACCGGTATTTTAACGGTATACCGGTATAGACCCTGGAGTTGGCGTGGGTGATCGAAAATGGAGCGTTGGCGATTTGGAGAGCGAGGGAGGCGGAGTGTGCATGTAAATGTATCAAGTTGCACTTTGTTTCCCTTGCTGTGATCACACTACGACCTTCAAAACAGACATCGCTCGGGGCTCTCGTCTCCCAGGCTTCTGAGACCGGGTGGTCGCGAACGAGGGTGTCGGAAGAGCTCTACATCTCGCCCCAGTCGGCTTCGTCGTCGTCTTCAAAGTTGAGCTCATCGTTCTCGAGCTCGAAATCCAGCAGGTTGCTGGCAGTCGTGGCCTGCTGCGTCGTGGTGGTCGTGGTCGTGGCAGAGTAATTGAAACTGGACGACGACGACGAGCTGATGGACGCAGCCGAGGCACTCGCGGCAGCTGCAGCTGCGGCAACGGCAGCGAGACGAGCCTCCTCTTCAGCCTGCGCACGCGCAGCAGCTTCCTGTTCCGCCTTGAGACGAGCTTCGTATTCGGCCTGAGCACGCGCTCGTGCCTCCGCCTCCGCGCGCTCTCGAGCTTCCTGTTCAGCACGAGCACGGGCTTCAGCGGCAGCTCGCTCGCGAGCTTCTTGCTCTGCTTGAGCACGAGCCGCAGCTTCCGCCTCCGCTCGGGCGTGGGCCTCAGCAGCTGCCCGCTGTCGGGCTTCCTCCTCTGCGCGAGCGCGCGCTTCGGCCTCAGCCGCCGCCGCTCTCTGCTCGGCCTGCTGTCTCGCTTCCGCTTCCGCCTGGGCCCGAGCTTCTTGCTCGGCGTGCGCACGGGCCGCTGCCTCAGCGCGAGCGTGGGCCTCAGCCTCAGCCTGAGCCAAGGCAGCAGCCTCGGCCTCAGCGGATGACGACGACGCGGTCTCTTGGACAACCGTTCTCGTGGTAGTCTGCGTGTAGCTCACAGATGCTCTGCCGCCTCCACTCAAAATCGCCTCGAGCACGTTTTCGCTGTCCAACACAGCCTGGTGAGCGAGGTACTCGATCGCCGGCGCGATGCGGCCATTTTCACCGTACTGCGACAACAAGATTGCCTCAGCCTGAGCCGACAAATCCAGGTTCTCGAACAGCTCCGGGTTCTTCGAAGGGTCCGCAAGGCTCTTGGCCGCACGCGTGCTCACGGCGGCGAGATCTTCGCGCCACTTGTCCATCACGAGTTCAATCTTGGATGGGCAGTAGCTGCGTGCAAAGTAAGCCGCCTCGGGGAATCGCTTCGTCTCCTTGAGCACATCCATGCACTCCGTGGACTTTCCAAGCAGCAAGTAGCACACAAACGAGATGTTGTAACGGCGCTTTTCCTTGGTGAGCTGCGCAAGGCGCTCCAGACCAGCGCGGTCACCGCGGCTCGAGTACAGGATCAGCAGCAAGCTGAAGTCGTCCGCGCGGACAGCACACTCTTCAGCAAGCGCGAACTGGAAGTCGTTCAGCGCCAAGTCACCGAGCTGCTTCCACTTGTGCTGGGTCTCCGTCGAGAGCTCCTGGCCAGCAGCCACCTTCTGGTCAATCTCCTTCAGCATGATCTCGCGCGCGACATCAAGCTTCGCGAGCTGAACGGCGAGGTCGAACTTCTGGTCGGGATCAGTGCTGAGGGCGAGCGCCTCTTCCTTGAAGCCTTGCGACTCCAAGAATCGAGCAACATAGTCCATCTGGTCCTGCGGGATATTCGGAAGAATGGCGTTCGCCGTGTCGAAGTCGCGGCGCACGACAGCAGTTTGGTACTCGAGCATGACTAGCGACACCGTGTAGCTGTAGACGTTCTTCGTCTTGTCCATCAGGAACACCAAGTTCTCACGGGGCAGATAGCCGAGCATGTACATCTTCTGATCCAGGTGAGCGAGGGTCATGACCTCACCGCCAACGTAGTAGTTCAAGCGGCCACCGGCGTTCGTGTACAGGAAGCAGTCACCGACCCAGGTACCGGTGCCAACCTTCTCCGAGATCTCGTGGAGCAAGTCAAAGGCACCCTCGACACCTTCATCAGCGTTAAAGCGGCCACTCGCGAACGCCTGCGCGACGAGCTCCTTGTTGTACTTGAGCACGAAAAAGCTCGACTCACACGAGAGCACAACAAGGTTGCCGGCCTCCGACCAGAACACGTTCTTGACCGCGACATCGATCTTCCGGATAAGGCGCATTTCGTCCCAGTCGTACATCGCGATGCAGTCGTTGCCCTTGATGCCAATCGCGCCGGCGCCACCAAAGAGTCCTTCGGCCGAAAGCACACGCGGCTTCTCCGACTTGTATTCCTTGAAGTTCTTGAAAAGCGTGACCTTGGAGATGCTCTCACGCACGACGTAGTCACCCGTGCCGGTCGGCGACCAGGCAAAGTCCAGCGCCGAGCCGAAGGCCTTGTTACGCAGCTGCTGCGACGTGTAGATGATGTACTCACCGTCGCCGCACACAACGACGAAACGGCCGTTGTTGTTATGCTTGACCTTCTGCGGGTACACGTCGCAGTTACCAAGCTCACGCGCCGCGAGCGGCACCTTTTCACCGTCCTGGAGACCCATTTCCGCGACCACGCCCTTGACCGTGGCCGTGTGGACGTCGTTGTTGTTGGTCCAGATGAGCTTGCCGCTCGGGTCCATGCTCACGACGGGCGTGTCGTGGCCGAGGCGCAGCACGACCGTACCTTCATCGTAGCCGATCGCGAGCTTGTTGGCCGACTTGTGGGCCGCGAGGGACCACGCGCGTTCCATGCCGTAGTTAAGCGTGGTCTCCGGGCGGTAGGTGGTGGCGTGCCACATGCGCACGGCGCCGTCCTCGCAGGCCGAGATGATAATCGGCAGGCGCGGGTGGTAGAGCACGGACGTGAGG
>JAMFLL010000039.1:0-32615 GCA_027475725.1 Pythium rhizo-oryzae
ACGTGGTCGCCGGCGACAAACGGCATATAGAGCGTTTGCCCCCCCCCCCCCCCCTCCACACACACACACACACACACACGTACGTAAGGCACACGATCTTAACGAGGCGAAATACACCGTATCTTCTGGTGGATCAATGCGATAGATCAAGAGTGGTCCACAGATGGTCGTGTTGTGACTTGTCGCCGCTGATGCTCCTTCTTGGCAGTGACCGCTCCAGCGCGTCCACGACGGCGAGAACGCTCACTCAAGACACAATACCACGTAGCTCCTAAATATACCGCGTCCACTGGTCGTTCTTGGCCACATGACTCGCCCATCAGGTGCACCCACCTAACGCCAGCGTTCCCGTGTCGCTCTCCGTCACAGCACATGGTCGCCACGCATCCGCAGGTGGCGCTCGTGCCGCAGGGCCCGCCTCGCCTGAAGCGGACGCGCACGCGACGGGCGCTGTCGCGCGTGGCGCGGCTGGCGAGCCAGCTTCTCGAGCTGTGGGAGTCGTACCAAGTGGAACTCCAGGGCAGCTACTCGGTCGCGCGACTGCAAGAACTCGCAGCGTACTGCGAGGTCACAAGCCGATGGCGCGCAATTGCGACCGTCGCGCTCACGCCGATCCCCAGCATCGTCTCGATCGTGTTGGCCGACGTGCTGCCGTTGCAGCCGCCTAGCGAGGGGCTGGACGCCCAGGGCGCGCCGTACTGGGTCCGCACGTACTTTTCCGTGACGGTGATCACGATCACGTCGCTGAGCCAGTTCTACCACAGCTCGTCCAGGCTCCCGCTCCGCGTATCCCAGGCGCTCCTGCTGACAGTGACCGTGACGAGCACCACGGTGGTGTTCATCCTCGGTCTCCACGTCGTGATCGGATTCCCCACGCCGTTTCTCTACCAGGTCGCGACGTGGTTCTGGCACGCCATGCTGGTGCTGTGCATGTGGCTGCTGTGGAAGACTGCGATTCGAGCTGACGTGGACGCCCGCAAGGACCTGCAGCGCTTCATCTGGTGCTGGCTCAGCCAGCTTACCATGATCCTCGTGTACCCCGTCTTCTCCTACGCGTACAGCACTCTGTCTGGCATGTACCAAACGTGGCTGTCGTTCCTTCTGCCTGTCTGGAAGCTGGGGCTCAAGATCTGGGCGAGCTACGGCGTGTTCCGCATCGAGGACTCGGCGCCCGTGTTCGTCGTGTTCACTGTCGATGTCTTCCACGCCATGTTCCTGTCGTGCGCGATGCAGTCGTCGACAGCCACCGGATCGAACGCGCTCGCCGCCGTCATGCTCATAGACTGTTTCCAAAGTTGCTTGGCCATCAACTACGTGTGGATGATCCACCTTCGTCTGCGTCGACTCGGCAGAGCGATTGAGGTGACGGAGGCCAGGGCCGGCCCGCACTCATCCTTCATCTCTTCTCGACTCGGCATGACCGTGCTTGTACGAGCCGGGGAGATCGTTGCCGCTTCGCAGGCGATCCGGGAGCATCCGTTGATCGCAGGCTCTCGCCATCAACGAGCGCTCGAGCCAACGCGGACACAAATCGCGCCGAGCGACCTGCACTTCCAGCAACGGCGCGCGAGCCTGTCCGCTGCGTTAGCTGCGTACGCAGCCAGAGCGGAAGGACTGGTGGAGCCCGCACCTCGCGATAGCGATCGCCACCGTGTAGCGGCCGCAGAGCCGGCTTCTCTGGGGGCGCTCTCATCGCTCGATCAACTGCGGCTCCAGTACGTACGGGAGACGCTGCGGCTCCTCCACATGGTCGAGTTCTACATGCTCATCGAGTTCACCGAGGTCATCGTCGCGACTGTCTACTGTACGTTCTCATCCACCTCCGAGCGCTTTCTCTTTCACTCACGGACCCTGTGTGTGTTTTGTCGTGTGCCAGCGATCTACTTGGTGATCATGTCCCAGCTGCCCAACCGCATGTACTACTTGCAGCTGCGCACCATGACGAGCGCGCAGTGGCGCGCCACCGTGGGCCACGTCATGCAGTACGCCACGCTCGAGCTCGTGTCGTTCGTCGCGCTCGCGCTCATATTGCGGCGGATCCTGGGCTTCTCGCCGCTACGGCAGCTCGCGTTCGTGCTCCACAAGCACCGGCTGCTCGTGCAGTCGCTGCTGTGCCTCTGGGTCTTTTTCGTGATCCAAATGTCGCTCGAACACCTCGGTACGTCCACTTTTCTCGCCGCCCATGGTCACACGGGACGGGGACCAGTGCATTTACTCACGTGAGCTCATTATGTTGGCAGGCTCGGACTACTCATTCAAATTCACGTGGCTCAACGAGACGGCCACGGCGGAAGTGCAGAAGAGCAGTCTCACCAAGTCAACATGAGCTGAACATGCTCTGCTATCATATTGTGGAGGTCACTGGATAAGTTGTCGCTATATGAGTAATGAGCACATGACGCCTGTCGTATGTTTTATTAGAGGTTACACACATCACCCCAGCTGAACAAATCATGGTGTGTGCCTGATCTCCACCGCGAAACACAAGAGGGGAAAATGGTGGCGACGACGCCGATCGTCGATTAAAGGCGGTGCATAAATAGATGACGGCGGCGGGCGCTTCTGCAAGTCGGCCGGGGCGGAGCACAAGCCACTTGGAAATAGAATAGTTTGGGCGCTCCTACCGTCGTCAGCTCTCGTTAGTGTTGTCGACCTGTGGACGTGTCTTCTTCGACTCACTCGTCCTCTGGGCACACTTCCGGACATGCACGGGCTGTGCAACTATTAGACATGATCGCCGACTCAGGTCCGACGATGCTTTAGAGAGAGCGCACGCTGCAGACGCTGATGCTGCTACCGCGCGCCGCGCCCCGCATCGTCTGTGCGGCCATCAGGCTGTGGGAGTCGTATCAAGTCGAACTGAGCGGCAGCTACTCGACCGCGCGATTGCTCGAATTAGCCGCAGCGTACGAGCGTATCAGCCTCCCACAAGCACTGGTCACAACGCTTCTCACGCCAATGCCGTGTATTGTTGCCATTGTGCTTGCTGACATATTACCGCTCGAGCCACCGAGCGCTGGACTAGCGGCGCAGGGCGCGACCTACTGGATCCGATCGTTCATCTCCGTCGCCATCATCACGATCACGTCACTCAGCCAGTTCTACCACAGCTCCTCGAGGCTATCGCTGCGCGCATCGTCCGTCGTGGCCGTCACTCTCTTTGTACCCACGATCACGATGGTCGTCTTCCTAGGTCTCCATCTGACCATCGGGTTCCCGACACCGTTTCTGTATCAGTTGGCGACGTGGTTCTGGCACTGCTTCATGGTGATATCGATGTGGACGTTGTGGAAAGTGGTCCTCCGAACCGACGACGAAGCCCGAAAGGATCTGCAGCGCTTCATCTAATGCTGGCTCAGTTAGCAAACAATGATCTTCGTGTATCCGATCTTCAGCTACATCTTCAGCACGCTTTCGGACCAGTATCAAATGTGGTTTTCGTTCTTCCTGCGATTCTGGAAGCTCGCACTCAAGGTATGGGCGAGCTACGGCGTCTTCCGTGTCGAGGACTCGGCGCCAGTGTTCGTAGTGTTTACGGTCGACGTATTCCACGCGATGTTCTTGTCGTGCGCGATGCAGTCGTCGTCGAGCACCGGGCCTAGCGCGCTCGTCGTGATTGTGCTCATCGACGTCTTCCAGAACTGCGTCGCGCTGAACTACGTGTGGGTGATTCGTCGACGCCTGCAACGACTCGGCCGAGCGATTGATGAGAACGAATCAGGATCCGAACGACAAACCGAATCTAGACCAAATACGCCCACGAAGGCGCCGCTCTTTAGAGCTGCGTCCATCCTCGCCTCGTGTAAGAAAATCCGAGACGACCCAACGATCGCAGGCTCACGGCACGAGCGCCTACGGGAACCGGCCCGCGCGCACATCGCGCCAGTCAATGCTTTCTCGACGGATATGCCTCGTCGCCGAACCGCTCCATGACCCACTTGGCGTGACATCGTGCCAGCCACAGAGGCGACACCGATCATGTCGGTCGCAGATGACCAAGCGCGCCTCGCGTTCGTGCGCGAGACGCTGCGGCTTCACGTGGTTGAGTTCTACATTCTCGTCGAGTTCACTGAAGTCTTCGTGGCGGCGGTCTACTGTGCGTCCTTCACTCTCGTATCCTGGGGCACCGCTGGGTGGGCACAGCTAATCCTTCTGTGTTCGCGCTTGTAGCGACGTAGTTGGTGATCATGTCGCGGCTGCCCAATCGCGTGTACTACTTGCAACTGCGAGACATGACCACCGACCAGTGGTATGCGACTGTCCGTCACGTCGTGCTGTACGCCGCCCTCGAGCTGTTCTCGTTTGGAGCGCTGGACGTTGCGCTCCGCCTCCTGCTCGGCCACTCGCTCATCCGGCAGCTTGCGTTCGTGCTGCGGAAGCACTGGCGGCTGGTGCAGTCACTGGTCGTGTTGTGGGTATTCATCGTGATCCAAATGTCGCTCGAGCACCTCGGCATGTTTCCTTCAATGTCTTGTGGTGAAGCGAGGTGGACGTCTCACATCTTGCTGTCGGGTGCTGAAGGTGCGGACTACTCCTTCAAGTTCGCGTGGCTTCGCCATGCTGGCACGACACGGTAGGCGCAATGCTGACGAGTAGCAAGCATTGCTTCACGAGACGCGGTAGGATGCTGAGTGACGTTGGGCTTACAAACGATGCCCAGACAACGTAACTGGCACCTGGAGTGTGTACCTGCGCTCCATGTTTCGCGCACGTGGCTGGGCGAGGATGCAGCACTGCCCAGCACGAAATACGTCTTGGAATGAGTAAGAGTACCGGCAGCAAACCGATCGGACCACTCTCAATGAGGTGACCTCCCTATGATCTGAACTGGGCAGAAAAATGTTGAAGTCAGAAGAGATCTTGTTTTCACTGTATGCATTCATATGGAACACTTCCAATCAAATCTCTCCGTAGCATTCAACCCAGCCTCATACTTCGACCTTAACCGATCTTCTGCGGATTCGCGTGGTCAGACTTGAGCAGGGATGGAGCATACGGAGGAACGAGCAGTCGACGCAGATCATCGGTGGATCCTTGTGTCGTGTCCCCGTACGTTTCCCAAACACGTGATGACACCAGAAGACTTGCGATCGCACCTCCACTTCCAGGGTTGGACGACAGGACGGACAAAAACCGCGCCGCATAAGACTTCGTCTGTGAGCTCTCGTTGAGTTTGGACTTGGGGACCAATGTCGAAAGCAAGCTGAGCAGCGTAGCTGCTAGTTGGGAGTTCACTGAAGCCTTGGCGAACTGCGTGGCAGCTTGCGTGTGTCGCTTGAGAGGGATCATGTGAAGACACAACAGAAGCTGGACTTCACCGGGGTCACCTGACCACACTGTCGGCAGTACAGTAGACAAATCGACCGGATCCATTCCTTTCACCATATTGTCGACACACGCTGGAATCAGGCACAGGTTCCCGAGGAACTGGAGCGTGATGCGGGCAAGCTGGCCTTCAGTGGAAGCGTCTGTCTTCGTCAAGTGCTTGTACACGACTTGGAAGGCGCTCTTCACGTATGGTGTGACTTGCGTGGCGAGCGGGTCGAGGCACTTCCCACTAAAGGAGAGCATGTGGAGGCACTCAATACAGCGAAGCTGCAGCAGAGGGGCAGAGGCGAAAGAGAACCCTTGTGGTTGTGCCTCGTGATCGAGTACGTTCAGCATAGTAGCAATTCCGTCAGATTGAACGACTTGAACGTCCATGTCCAACGTGAACTGAAGCAGATGCCGGATTGCAGTTGTAACGGGGAGCATGCGGTTGAGTAAGACGGCCTCGAGAGCAGAAGGCTGAGCTCGAACACCCGAAATGTCATTCGAAAGCGCGAGAAGGAGTCCATGCATGACTTCACTTGCGACTGTTCGCTTCTCTGAGTTCGCCGTGGGTGCAAGAATGCGTCTTCCTGTGATGGTGCGGCGCGTTGGTACAGCAACTTTTTCCGCTGGAATAGGTGCAGGAGGATTCACAGTTCCGGGGAGTTGTTCTTGTATACCGTTCTGCGGGTTCTCGTTGAAGAAGTTCACGTAGATACCAGCCACGCACAATTCTTCTTTTTGCGCAGCGTACATGAAGTTGTCCGGGAGCTCGTAGACCTTGTGTAACTCTCGGCCGCTTCGATCGAGCGAGGAATGGAAGTGAACAGCTCGCTGAGCAACGTCGATCAGTTCTTTTCGCATCCGCTCAGTCCACATAATATGGGGTTCGCGCACGTCACTGACGAGAACGTCCAAGAATGTTACTGGGCCAGACTTGCGCAGATACTCAATGAGTGCTCGAGTAAATAAACTCTCGATCGTGTCCTGCATCCGCTTGACGAAAACTGCAATTGACTCCTCCTTCGCTGTTGCCCGCAAAATTTGCTCAAGGGCTTTCGCAGCACCAATACTGATTCGATCCGGCTCTCGGTCATCGTCAGTGGACTTTGCGCGATACCGGAAAAGGAGCAAGGTCAAGTACCACAAGATGCCATGCTCAGCCAGCTGAAGCAGCAGAACCTCCGCCATCTCGCCCGAGCTAGTAGCCATCTCAATTATGATCTGGAGAGACAAGTCCGTCGCAAGTTGGTCTTCATCGTGTCTCAAGAAGCGAGTCAAGCACGGGAGCAAGTCAAGTGACTGAGCAGCAGCAGAAACTCGGCCATTGGGCTGATTTAGGACGTTCACCAATCCTTCGAGCACCCAATGCGTCGTGATCTGGACGTCGAAATTCTGCAGTCCGCCCAAGACTTCCTGGTTCTCAAATAACAGCTTCAACGATCCGCAGAGAACACGAAGTCCAAGCGCCGAACTGCACTCGACTGAGTTTTCCTCCGACAGCGAAGTCGCCAGGTTGATGACGCGGATAGCGCTTCCGAACGCTTGCACAACGGCCCCCTTTTTCGCAACAGTGTCGCTGAAAATTGTGCCAATAGCTTTTCGCAATCCTCGCGTTTCCCCTTCATGAAGCTCATTCACACACTTTTCCAGCGCCTCCAGAATGAAAGTGAGATTCCCGAAGTTGGTGATCGCGGGAGATTCAGGAAACCGTCGGAGGAGTAATGCGGTCGATTCCAGCAGCAGTATAGCATCCTGTGTAGAAAGCGCCTTGACTTCTCCATTCTCGAACACGCTGCCTCGTCTCTTCGGTCTCACTGTTTCGGGATGGACCCAAAACCTGATGGCATCCATCAGAGCATTCAAAAATGCTTCTTCGTCGTTTATCGGCCAGCCCGGGAAATGCTTTTCGTCGAGGAGATTGTGAAGATAATACTGGTAGCACTGGAGCGCGTGAACTTCTTTCGGATATTGAATCAGTGCGATGCAGGCTTCATGATCAGCATCCTCGTCGTGCGAGATCGAAAACATTCCAAAATTGTCCACGTGCCGTGACATGAACTTCTCGATGTAGCTCACCATTTGACCACGCATTTTTGCGTTCCATACGACCTCTGGATTGTTGGACTCGGAAAACAATGCCTGAGCAAACCGTCGAGGGCCGTGACGAAGCAGTTGAGCCACCATTGATACTGGAAGCAGTCGAACCAGCCAACTCTTGAGACAAATTTGCGTCAACGGGTCAGGTGAGAAGATGCCCTTCTTGTTTTCACCACCTTGACGATCGTAAATCGGATCTGGAACGTCGGGCTTCGATTGGCGGAGGTGAACGTGCGAGATCAAGCGAGCTGCAACAGCCATCTCCTCCGCGTCTTGAGCAAAGCGAAGCAAATAGTAGAAAAGTCCTGTTGCGTGTAGTCGCGGTATAATTGCTTCGTTGTGGCGAACAAGCAGTCGAATCAGCCCCAAGCACTTCTTGAACACGACACGATTCGGACAATCCAAGAGGCTGACCAAAAACCGGAGGGTTTCGTCTTGGCATAGACGGTCCTTGACATGGCTCGTTGGATTCACAGCTGTGCCCTCAAAGTGAATCAGCCTTCCATACTTGGGGAATTTGACGTCTTGGTAGAGGTGTCCTTCATCCTCTGCAGTATGGCAGTCTATGAGACGACTGAGAACACTCAAGCATGTTTGCATGATCATCGATCCACTCATCGCTCCGCTGTGTTCCGCGACGACTGTGAAACGACCGAGTTCATGAGGAGTATCCGGTTGCTCAACCTGGCTCGGAGATAAAGTTGGCGTCGTGACCAGCGAACTTTCAATGCCAGATATTTCCAAGGCCTCGAGCTCCTTCCGCCCTACGGTTTCGTCAAGACCGTCATCCGCGTCTGTGAACTCATCGTCGAAGTCTTGCTCGTTGTCGTTCCCACCAGTATCTTCATCATCGTCATAGTCCTCGTCTTCTCTCGTATCATATTCACCGTCCGAATCGTCGATCGCGTAGTCAGACTCACTGTCGAGCTGATCTTGGGAAAGCACAAGAGGCTTCACTTCTCTGAGGAGATCCAGAACCATTTGGATGTTCTCCTCATCTCTGAGAAGTCTAGAGACACTGGTTGCACTTGACAGCACGCGGTCAATAAAGAGAACGATGTTGCCTCGGACCACTAGCGGCCAACAGTGGTCCCCATTCTGGTCCCGACTCATCATACCCACGCGGATGAGATGATTCAGAAACAGCAGAGAGTTCAGTTCCGTGTAATGGCGTTCGTATAGCTGAATCATGACCTTCAGTACAAGAAGTCGAATATCAGCAGCGTCCACAGCCGCAAACGGCGACGAAACTGATGATCGCAAACTCGAGCTGCCCTCGCGCTCACTAGCGTGGCCTCCCTCTTCGGCGAGCAACCGATAGTACAGAAGTGTCATAAACTTGTTCGCACCTTCGATATCTTCCACGAGAACCCCACGGTCATTGAGCAAGTTGGTGAGATAATAAGCACCAACTTTCACCTCGTGCCGCAGACACTCGTAGTCGACACGGAACTCATTCGCATTCCATGACACATACCAGCGCGGAACAACCTTCGCTCTCCGTTTCCGCTTCTTCTTTGCCTTCAAGTCATGTGCGCTCGCGGCAGCGGCGGCGGCAACTTCTTGCTGTGTGGGTTTCGTCGGGATAAGCTCTCTCGTTGGCTTCAAGCTGCTTCTGCGGGTCGAGGTAGGAACGGGTGTCGAGTTTTCTTCCCCAGAGTTATAGTCGCTCTCAAAATTGTCGTCCTCTTCGGGATCGCTGTCATCAGCATCACTTGTGTCAGGAGTGACGAGGAAAGATATCGGCATATACTGCGCAAACTTGTTCGACGATGACACCGTCCCACGCATCACCTCGAACGCAAGCCGCGACTCGCTGCCAGAATGCAGAAATTCGAAAGGATACGGCTGGCGGCCAGGCTGGCGCTCCTCGTGGCTGCACTCTGCTAGTTCCCACTCATTATCGACCCTTTCACCTCCCAGAGGATCTGTGTACAGGTAATACTGGTATCGCAGCCGTGCAATGTCGAGAGAAGAAATCTCAGTCTCGAGCTTCCGGATCAATTCTTCGACAGCATTTTGACCCCAAACCAAATCTTTGGTCGAATAGCTCATCCACAGCCGGTCAAAGAACTCGGGAAGCAGCACCACGCACTTCGTACCGCGAACAAGTCGAGATCGTGTGGTGATTCCGATATTGATCTTGCTTTTTCCGCTCTCTGTTGCGTTTGTGCCATCGTCCGAGACGCTGTTCTTCAAAGCTCGACGTCGTGGAGACGAAGAACCAGACCGAGACATAGCGTCGCTGGAAACAAACGGTAGCTGGCGCCCAAATTCATCGTACTCGAGCTGATCGATTGGTATGTCGTCGAGCAGAGCATGCGGGAAAATGTTGCGGATAACCGCCGAGGATCTCGCGTTTTCGTGAGTCAGGAGCGCCACCAATTGAGACGAAATTCGTCTTTGTGCCTTGTCATGCGCATATAACGACAAATACAGTTGCCAGAGCAGGGCGCCATGCTTTCTCGCAACGTCTTGAATCACTTCAACAACCTCAGACGCTTGTTCAAGCACGTGGGCCTTGACCATGATGGAGGAGCATTTCGCGATAGAAAAACTCAGACTCCGGTTGTAAAGGAACAGTGTGTGGTGGCGCATGAACTCGTCGATCTTCATGGCTCGAAGTAGATGCACAACGACACCTTCAGGAGACGCCTTCTTTCCGCTTGAAAGACAGACTTCCAAAGTCTGCAGCACAAGAGCGATGACCAAGTAGTCCAATCCCATCTGAGAGTAGGATAAGGCACTGGCCATACTACGCTCCGATCGGGAAGAAGACCCCTCGTCGTACGTAAGATCCAAACTTCCGGCACGATACTGAAGAAGATTCTGTCGTGGAACACGCCCAACGCGGTTCGTCTTCGACAAATCGAATGCCCGAGAGACGAACAGCTTGCAGTGGTACTTCGTAAAAACCGCCCGGCGGTTTACTTGCTCGGACTTCATGCTCCTTGTCTCGGAGTAGTTGATCACCATATACTTGATCACACTGGCCGCAGCAAAGCTCACTTCCTCCATGGGTGAATGCAGCAGTTCCATGATGATCTCAATGCCCTTACGATACTGAGAGTTCGGGACCTCTTCAAACACAGCTCTGGTACACAACAAGCGCTGCAAAGCGAGGAGAATGGCAACTTGAAACTCTGCTGTGGGCACCGGAGAGTCGGAGTTCGATGGACTTGTGAGCTGAGAAACTGCATACTCCTTGAAGTTCTCAAGCAGTTTCATCAGTGCCGCAAACGCACGTCGATCACGCTGCCGTAAGCTTCCTAGCGGAATGTTGCGGTTGAATTGCTCGAGCTGGCGGAAGATCGTATCAAGAGAGTCCTTCGTCACCAAATTCGGAATCAACGTGAGGTTGACAAGCTTGCGGAGGAAGATTTCCTCCAGTTCAGGATGAAGCTCAGATCCCCACGTTCCTTCCTTGCACGCAACCCGAGTCTCTTCAGTTGACCACGAAACGTGCAGTTTGTTCATGCGACACATCTCAATCATGTTGCAGAGAAAGAGGCTTCGTGCCTCTTTCGGACTCAGCAGTGTTGATGAGCCAGCAACCTTGAGCCACGACGGTACCGATGACTTTCCCCCAATATCGCTGATCACGTGACGAAGTTGCTGTTGGTGAGCGTCCATGACGCGCTCCAGTCCGAGACCAACCTCCTTGTCCCGACGAGCGACTGTCGAGCTCAAGCAAACGAATCTGCGTGTCCGACCGTGCTTCAGTTCGAGGGCAAATTTGCCACACGTGCCTTCAGTCTCATCAGCTGACTCACTCAACGACGATGACAAAGCTGGATACATCACAACGTTGAAGACGTCATTCAACGAGTGGCTCGCGAGTGTACGTCGGGTGACCGGATCTCGCTCGAGAATCGCTGACGACGTGAGTGCCAAGAGTCGCAGCTGCAGCTTACCTTTTGAGTTCTTGCTGATCTTCAGCACCGGGACCTCAAATGCAACCGGCTGCGGGATATCACGAGTCGATGTGAGGGCGTCGAATTCGCACGAATCCGAGACCTCTTCAACGAACAACGAGACGCTCAGCCACGATCGCAAGTTGTTTGCGATGGCTTGGATAAATGGCTCGCGCGCATCACACCAGTATCGGTGAACGCGATTGTTCTCGTAGTACACCACGAGCTCGCTTGAATTGGTCGTGACTCGTTGAATTTTCACGATATCGATCAACAAGATGGACGACAACGTAGCCCGAGACTCGGGGTGCAAACGATCCAGACTGGATGCGCGAACGGCAAGCACGACATCAATCTTGACCGGGGAGAGCGAAGTGCTCTGAGTGGAGCTGAGCTTGGTCATCGTGAACGTCTTGCCGCAAAGCTGGAACAGGCTGTCGAAGTACATACCGCCACCGTTCGCACCGCCTGCAATCGGTGCAGCAGGTAATCCACCGAGTCCACCCAAGCTGGGGATCGCGTTCATGCCGGGTCCGGTCGCTGGTATCGCCATGTCCATTCCGTCCCGCCGCATAGAAGAAGCTCGCTCGCGGAGCTGGTAGTACGTGGACAGCAGCTGCTGCCGGTATCTGCATGTGTACTTTTCCGAGATGTTCTTGCCGATAAAGATCGTGAACGCGCGGTCCACGTTTGCACCGCCGCTTCCGTTATCAGACGCCACCATGATCTCCTTGATGTTATCGTACGCATACCGCTCCTTGACCTCGTCAGTGTACGGATCCACAATCGTGAGGTGGTGACTACTCAACACCATGATGCTGCACGGATCAAAGAACACACAACCATAGCGCGTCAGCTCGTTGCTAGTCGTCAGTATGGACTACCAAATCACGTACCGCTTGACCGAGCGCAGAAATCCTACGCGCGTGACGAAGAACCGCGCGGCGTACAACACGCCCGAGTATCGATTCGAGCCGACATCGACGATGTCGGCCTCATCGGGCGTGAGCGCGCTGCTCTCCGCTTCAGCGGACGTTAGCGTGACGGCGCCGCGTGGCACGTACGCGTCATGGAGCGGAACGGTCTCGGGCGTGACCACGATCGGCTCGAGCCGCAACTTGAGCCGCTGGAACTCGGCCTCGCCGGTGCCGCCTGACGGCCGCCGCGTCGCTGCGCCGACCACCATTTCCGGCGGCGTCGTCCTCCTCTCTCGGGTCGCGTTTCGCTCGTCCGCGCTTCGTGTGCCCCTCTCCGCACGCGATGCGTCGCCCTGGCGCTCGCTTGCTTCTCTTCCGCGCGTGGGTTTCCCCTCTCCTCCGGGATGAAGTCAATTCCGGGCACGGCCGGCCCCCGATCATCGACCATCACTCCGATTACCCTTGGATTCTCCCGTGAATTAGCGCGCAACCTCCCTATTTAGGGTGTTGATTAGTCCCTAGGCATCTAATTCACCCAATCAGAAGCACCTCCGCGCGAATTCTGAGATCGCGGATCTGGATGACGGCTCTCGGGAAACGAAGTTGGCTCACCCACCGTCCCCCGTCCTGACCATCTCAGTTCCCAACGCAGGTGAGCTTTTTTTTAAGACCGTCTCTCCTTCGCGAGAGATTCCTCACCCCGCACGGGCACGGATGCAAACGAAAACGCAGTGCCATCCAAACGAGATTGTGAGCAGAAAGCCCATGGAACGAAGAACAGCGTTCCTCCCGACTTCAACTGCCTGCACCAAGCCAAATCGGAGGCCATCAGGTCCCACTGCGAAACGCTGATTACTGGCCCCTGTTGCCGAGGAAGCCTCGTCTTTGTCCACCGCAACATAACGATCCGACGCAACATAACTCAACCCTCCCACGTAAGAACGCTTTTTACGAACTCGCCCGCACCAGCCAACCGTTTTTGGTTCCACACGAGAGCCATCTCCCCTGGCGGAACAAAGTTGCCGTCGTCAGAGCATTCCGCGATCGGGTGCGCCTCGTCGACGACGCTCCGTAGCGCCGTACTCCCGGCATGGCCGCGCTGAGTGAGTGTTTATGTGTATTGGAATTGTATGCGAGAGACCAGTGACGATACTGCATGAACGGACCAATTCATGTCGATTGCAATCTTTTCGGGTACCACCTGAGGTTTCTCATTGCTTCCCCCTTATTACTGCATGGAACTGAACGAGCGAGAACGAAGCGAATCGTACGGGATGGTTTTGAACAAGCGTATGTCCGAACTCGTAATGAGGCACATCCTTCACGACTGATACGATTCCGCGTGCGAGTAGCAGAGTAGAGAGACGTATCGGATGACGAATTCAAACTCTATGGTTTTCCGAAGGCAGCGCTCACGCGCGCCGATGGGGAAACTCCTTTTGATAAGACTACGATGATCCGACGATACACACACGCACCAAACGCTGCGCGTTCAGCGTCGCGCCTCTAGAGAAGCGCCGTGCATGTGGGCGCGTGTCCGACATGAATTGATCATTTCGTACTTAGTGGACCTTCATGTCGTACGTCATGTCGTACTTAGTCGAAGTAGTACCCCCGTTGCTCTTCAGATCGCGTCTGGATCATGGGCCGCGTAACCGTGCGCATCGACGACCCGGAGGTCGCGGCCGTCGCGCTCTGCGCGCCGCTGCCATGGGCGCTGCGGCTCGACGTGCTGCCCTTCCTGTGGCTCTATGCCACGGCCGTGTACCTCTTCGCCACGCGCGTCGAGGGCGACGTCGTGGCCGTGCTTCTCGCGGCCGTTTCGGTTTTCGCGCACGCGCTGACGTTCTTGGTCGGCGAGTGGAGCGTCGACGCCGGTGCGTGGCTGGGCTACGCGCCGTTACGATCAGTGCGCGTGAACGACCCGAACGCCCAGGTCTTCGTCAAGGTCGTGCCGGCGCGGGCGCTGCTGCCCAAGCAGCTCTGCCGCTGCACAATCGTTCGCGAGCGAGCGGCCGACGCGGAGGTGAGCTTTAGCCGCGCAAGCTGCACCCCTGCGTCTGTATCTGATCGTCGTGGAGGTTCTGGACGTGCAGGAGAAGAAAGACGTCCCGCTGCTGTGCTTTTCGTACCAGAACCTCACATTCTGTCTCTACGACGACCTCAAGGCTCTCCACGCCGGGCTCGCGAGCTTCCGCCGGCTCGACTTCCCCACTCAACTGCCACTCGACGTCTACGCGGCGACGAAAGGCTATGGGGCGCCGACGGACATTGCGCGTGCGCAGCTGAAGTGGGGCAAGAACGACTTCGACATTCCGGTGCCCCGCTTTGCGGCGCTGCTCAAGGAACAGCTCGTCGCTCCGTTCTTCGTCTTCCAGTTCTTCTGCATGCTGCTCTGGTGCCTGGATGAGTACGTGTACTACTCGCTGATGACTCTGGGCATGCTGGTTGTATTTGAATGTACCGTGGTCAAGCAACGCCAGCGCAACATGGAGATACTGAACGGTATGCGACGCGCGCCGCAGCCGCTGTTCGTGTACCGAGGGAACCGGTGGAGCGAGCTCATGAGCGACCAGCTCGTGCCGGGCGACGTGTGTTCGATTGGCCAAAAGGTTCCTGGAGTGGTCGTGCGACCCCATGAAGAGAAGCTCACGAGCGTGCCGTGCGACATGTTGGTACTGCGCGGGAACTGCGTGGTGAACGAGTCGATGCTCACGGGCGAGTCGGTGCCACTTCGCAAGGAAGCCATTTCGAGCGGCAACGAAGGCGACGTGTTGGCGATCGACGAAGGCACCAGTCAAGTCCACAAGAAGCATGTACTGTTTGGTGGCACCAAGATCCTCCAGCACTCGTTGTCGGAAAGCAGCGCGTTGCCCGACCGCGTCAATATCCCCAACGCACCAGACAAAGGATGCATCGTATTTGTCCTACGCACGGGCTTTGGGACGACTCAGGGAAGTCTCATGCGGACGATTCTTCACTCGTCCCAGCGAGTGACAGCCAACACCAGTGAGGCGATGTGGTTCATTTTGCTGCTACTGGTGTTCGCGATCGCGGCCGCAGGCTTCGTTCTACACCACGGCCTCCACGATCCAACGCGCAACCGCTTCAAGCTCTTCCTCCACTGCATCATGATTGTGACGTCCGTCGTGCCGCCCGAGCTCCCGATGGAGTTGTCGCTGGCCGTGACGAACTCTCTGTTGGCGCTCATGAAGTTCAACATCTACTGTACTGAGCCGTTTCGAATCCCGTTCGCTGGTCGCGTCGACGTCTGCTGCTTCGACAAGACAGGGACGTTGACTAGCGACGAGCTCAGGATGCACGGCGTCGCAGGTCTTGAAATGAAGATCAGCGATGACACGCGCGCCCATGACGGTCACTTCGACATGGTCGCGCCTGACCATCTGCCTTTGGATACGGAGCTCGTGCTGGCTGGGTGCCAGTCTCTTGTTTTCTTGAACGGTCAGGCCATGGGGGATCCGCTGGAAGCCACAGCACTGAAGAACATCAAGTGGACACTCGCGTTTGGATACCAACAACGCAATGGGTCAACGGTCGAGCCCACATTCTTCTCAAGTAATCGCGGTGTTATCCAGGCCATCCACATTTTACATCGCTTCTCATTCTCGTCAGATCTCAAACGGATGACGACCATTGCGTCGATTGTCAAGAGCGACAACGAAGAACAAGACGAGATTCGTGTGTTGACAAAGGGTGCGCCTGAAGTGCTTGAGCCTTTGTTTGCTCACAAGCCTGCACATTATAGCCGCGTGTATCGCCACTTCGCCTCCAAGGGATGTCGTGTACTCGCGCTCGGATACCGCCGTTTAGACGGCATGGATGCATCATCTGTCGACCAATTTATCCGTGGCACACCCCGTGCCAAGGTCGAACGTGACTTGGTGTTCGCAGGATTCCTAGTTCTCGATTGCCCGCTGAAGGAAGACACGAAGCGCACCATTCGTGATCTTGTTGCTTCAAAGCATAAGGTCATCGTGATCACCGGCGACAATGCCCTGACGGCGTGCGATGCAGCGCGCCAAATTGGTATCAATGCGGGTGATACCAAGAAGCCTCTAGTTTTGGAGACAACTGAGGCAGGTAAGGTTGAATGGCGAGGGATCGACGACGGCTCGGTGAATGAGGACGAAATCAGTCGGATTCCCTTCGCTCCGGAGAGTGCAAGCCGACTCAGCGAGGCCAATGATCTCTGTGTTACTGGCGAAGCATTGGCAACGCTTGCATCTAATCTGGAAGCACAGTTCCCGAACGATGAGACCCCCGCATTCGAAGAGTATCAGCAGACCCTGGTAAAACTCTGTCCGTTTGTGAACGTCTTCGCTCGCACATCGCCACAGCAGAAAGAACATGTCATCATGGCGCTTAACCGTGCCGGCAAGACCACTGCGATGTGTGGCGACGGTACGAATGACGTCGGTGCGCTCAAGCGGGCCCATGTGGGTGTATCCATCGTCAACAACCCGGACGCAGAAAACTCACAGCGCTCCCTGGCAGCGGATCTCGCGTTCGACAAGAACAACTCTCTGCACCAGAAACTGCGGCAGCTTCAGGAGGAGGAAGAACAAGCTGGTCCGGTGCGTCTCGGCGATGCATCCATTGCATCACCTTTCACATCCAAGAGCTCGAGTATCCGCGTCGTCAAGCAGCTCGTCCGCCAGGGCAGATGCACACTCGTCACGACGATCCAAATGTACAAGATTCTTGGCGTGAACTGCCTCATCACAGCCTACTACCTGAGCTCGCTCTACATCCATGGCGTCAAGAATGGTGATCAGCAACTCACAATCGTTGGAGTATGTCACTTTGCTGATGAAGGTACGAGTTGGTTTGGTCACCTTGCTGACATGGTTTGCGTTTTGTTTCCGTAGCTGGGTATCGCGATGTTTTTTCTCTTCCTTTCACGTGCGCGCCCGGCCAAGCGCTTGTCCAGTGAGCGTCCCCCCTCTGGCGTATTCTGTGTTCCCGTGCTGGTCTCGATTCTTGGTCAGTCAGGCATTCACTTGGCCTTTCTGATGATCGCGCTCCACATCGCGCAACCGTTCATCGACTACGCGGACCCGTCGATGCATCCTGATGGAAAGTTCACCCCGAACGTCGTGAACACAATCATGTTCCTGCTCTCCGCCGTCATGCAGCTCAACACGTTCGTTGCCAACTACAAGGGCAAGCCGTTTATGGAGAGCTTTTGGCAGAACAAGTTGCTGTGTCGAAGTGCGCTGCTGTCGTACGCTGCGCTGGCACTCGCGGTGTTTGAAGTCTGGCCATCCCTCAACGAAGCCCTCGAGCTCGTCCCGATGCCAAGCGATGAGGTAAGTCCTGTGATAAGGCGCGGTTAGAGTGGCGCTGACGACTTGTCTTTTGCTCGCAGACTCAGTTTGCGGTGTTCGGACTCATGGCGGGCGATACAATCGCGGTGCTGGCGCTCGAGCGAGCCATCGCTATCGTTTGCTCCGGAGCGCAATAATGATGTGGCTGCTCGAGCGCGGCCGAGCAAGCGGGGCGCTACGGTGTTGAAAATGCAAAATCGTACACATAGATTTGTTCCTTCCTCAAAACTCTCCGTGAGCTAAACGTGGGCATCCTCTATCTACGAGAAATGGATCTTGTTGGCGTTGAAGCGCTCGAGCAGCCTGAGTGGAGTAAACAATCATACCGTCAGCGTTAATGTATACAAACCCAATACGATAGCGTGTGAACATACGCAAGAAAGTCGTCCAGGTCGAGCTTCGCGCCGCGCTTGGACGAGTAGTCCTCGATGTTGAGCACCTCCTCGACCTTGGCCTTGATGTCAAAGTCACTGTCCGGAAGCTCGTTGTTGAGCGAGCAAAACGTCTTGTAGTTCTCCTCGAGCACAGAGAGCACCGACTTGGTGGTGAACGTCGAGTGCAGCGTCTTGTTCTTTCGGTTGAAGATGATCTTGATCATACCGTCCCACTCCTGCGCACCAAACAAACACAGAAAATCGTCAACTCTCCAAATCACTGTCATATAAGACGCAGTTCACTCCCGATGAAAAGACGCACCGTGAAGTTGACCGGCGGCGGCGGGTTCTTGGGCTCGATGCGCACGACGCGCGACTCGACTTTCGGCGGCGGACGGAAGTTGTTGCGGCCGACCTTGAGCAGCTGATCCACCTTGGCCAGCAGCTGCGTGTTGACCGAGAGGCGGCAGTAGAGCTCGTCACCGGGCTTAGCGCTGAGGCGCTTGGCGAATTCCTCCTGGAACATGATCACGGCGCAGCGGAACATGGGGCGGTGCGAAAGGAGCTTGAACACAAACGGCGACGAAATCTGGTACGGCAAGTTCGCCACACACACGTCGAAGAACGGCAGCTGCACTTTCATCACGTCGCCGTGGATGATCTGCAAGTGGTTCGAGTGCTCCCTATATGCAAGCAACAGTCAGCATTGGTCAGAATCTGGCGTGTCCAGTGATTCAAATGCGCAGGTGCCACTTACGTGTTCTGCACACGCTTCTGCACTTCAGCAACCATTCGCGGGTCGAACTCGACGGCGACAACGCGCTTGGCCTGCTCGAGCAGCTTGATGGTCAGGTTACCTGTACCAGGACCGACCTCGAGGCACACGTCGGTGCCGCGGATGGCGGCCTTGGCCACGATCTGCGTGACGATCATCGGGTTCTTGAGGAAATGCTGGCCGAGCGACGTGTTGGGCGTCGCGAGCGTGCGCCCGAGCGCATTCTGCGCGGCCGACGCCGTGCTCGGCGCGCTGCGTTGGCGCTTCTTCTTGTCCTTCGGCATGATCGGGGGATGAGGGGGCGACGGCGGGGCGGACGCGAGACTCGGAGGTACAGGAGCCGAATGACTTGGATGCACGCGCCGCCAAGCGACGTCGTCAATCAGTCTCAGCCAGCCGGTAAATGACGGGCTTCATGTCGTAAGTTACGGTTATGTTTCGTGCCTAAATGTGAGTAAATATGCGATGAATGCTAAATAAGTAAATTGCAAATCGCAAGAGGAGCGTCATTGAGACAGAGTTCACGCTCGTGTAAGCGATCGTCAAGCCAGCCCCGAGTGCTGTTAGGGCCTGGAGACGTGGGCTTCGTAGGGCGACGACCGCGAATTCAACTTTCTCCGTGTCGCTCTCCGCCTTGAAGCAGTCTACCTCCAAGTGAGGAGAAGGTTCGTAAGGAGGTGTAGACGTGTACCAATATCTACGCCAAGACGATGTACGCACTCTGTCCCGATGATGTTGAGTACTGTCGTAAGTGATTGCCAAAAGTGTCTACTCGTTCTCGGTGGATTGGTATAGTGTGGTGAATCGACTACCCCTCGGAATGGTGTTCGAGTTCTGGGACTCGGGGCGGAGTTCAACTCGAAAATATTGCTGTGATTACGAGCGTTGCGCGCTTCTCGAACGTGATTCTAGTAGCGACTTTGCGTATATAACTACATATGAGTAGCTTCGCTGGTGCGGTCGGTGCCTGCAGTAAACACATAGGGGGAGAACGAGCGAGCATCGTGTTCCAGTCAGCGCTTTGGCCCTGGTCGCGTAATTCACTTTTCATTGTGTGCTCCAACTACCACTACCACACCCACGGACCAGAACGTTAAAAGTTATGAGCCGAACCGACAGCTCCTCTGATCTTCTCACGGCCGAAAATCAGTTCCTCTGCGTGTACACCGTACGGGTTACGGTCGCGTGGAAGGGAGTTCACACCTAGGTCGACAGCAAGTCCGACCGCTCCAGCAGATGGACCCAATGGAAGCGGACCTCTGGTCTGATCGTGAAGAGTCACTTGCCAAAGTTCCAGACGATGGTCCGCGAGGAGACTACGGAGCAGGAAGTGTGTCCGTCGTTTCCGTTAATTATAACCCTGCTGACGCCCAAGACGGAGGTGGTGCTGGTTGGTAGTTTCTCTCCGGTCTTTCTTTGCCCCTTTGGTTTGTCCGAGAAGCATCCTGGATGCCACTTGGTGTTTCCGGAAGTGGTACACCACATACAACCCACAAGTGAACCGTGGTCTATGGTTTAGCCAACACAGCGAAGGCACATAACCTACCCATTCTGCTCTATCTGATCATGACATCAGCTTTACGGTGTATCTCCTGGGTCCGTACTACTTCAACCTACAACGGCAGGTGTGGATTTCTATCACAGACTACCCACAGATTTTTTTACATAAAAGCAACACTGACCAATTGACTTACAAAAATTATGGGATCCAAAGCTGTTAGACCGTTTGGTGTATGTAGTGTGTGTATTGGTCGAGTTGCATCTTTGCATCATATACCGTTCACCAGTCACGAGTCCATCCCGCCGATGTGGTATCAAACGGGATAGCTTCCCCAACCGGCAGAAGAGCCATAGACGAGCGCCTTCCCACCGCTCTGGAACTCTAGATCGAAGCTGTGACGCGCGATCTCGTGCTTCGTTGCGATACGGAAATATACCCTCGGATCAAAGTGCTGAGCACATGTGATCGTACTGCTAGCCTGCCACCTACTGTAGGTGAGTATGGGAGCCCTTATCCCTTTCTGTTCCATGTTGCACAAACGGACGAAGTTATCGATTTCTGATGGATGCATATTGGCTACCGGTCCTAGCCCGCGCGATGCATACGATCTTACTCTCTCGGTGGCAGCGGAGGCAGGTACCTCGAGGAAAGCGGCATGAACGTACCAGAGTTTTCTGCACCCGCGTTTCTTCGAGTGGTTATCCTCCCACGTGTCACAGTCTTAGCCTACCTTCTCGCGTTTCTGCATGTCAGCCACGTACTTCCTTTAGTAGTTGTCGACAACCAGTGCGCCCCCCCCCCCCCCCCCCCCTCCACACACCTCCACCACACACACACACACACACACACACACACACACACACACACACACACACACACACACACACCACCCTCCCTGCAAACACCCTAGGCTTTTCAGTTAGCCCTTGGCTTCCCGGTTGCCATTGGCTTCGTGGCATACTGGTCCGGTTGCGAAAAGTTGCGGGCCGGCTAGAACCACTCGATGATGTACCCCGTCGTGACCTTTTCGTCCTCGTCGAGCTTGTCCTCGTAGCCATAGATGCGATAGATCGGCCTTGGGTCCTCCCTACACGAATGGAAAAATAAGAAACAAGGCATTTTTGCTAAACGGTGTAAATATCTACAAGGTAGAGAAGCCACAGCCGCTTCTCGCTACTCGCGTTCCGACTGCTCGAGGTCGAAGAGGATCTCACCGCACAGAGACTCTTTGATGTCATTGCTGACATGCTTGACCGGTACAACCGCCCGTGGGATGCCTTCATGGTGGGGGACAACTGCTCTGTGAAACAGTACATGGGTACCCGAGAAGGCGGTATTCAAATCATCGGCTGTGCCAGTCACAGGTTTGATCTGGCAGTGAAGGATTACATACAATCGAAAGAGGGGCTCGTGGCCAACGCGCACTTAATTTTCTCAAGCTTCAAGCTTTGAACCCTCTAGTCCCGAGCCATCCTGCCACGTGTGACCAGTCTACCCCCCCCCCCCCCCCCTACTCCGAAACGACACACGGTGATCAAGTAGGGTTTAGGGTTTATAGGGATGCCGTTTGAAGACAGTGGTTCTAGGCCTGCATCTGCTTATACGAATCGATAGAGCTCAAGGCACATCGAGAGCAACTTTTTCCGGAATCCTTCATTGACTTACTTTGAGATAATCGCGTTTTATGAGTTTGCTACGGGTTGGGGATTTATACAAGTTATATCAGCAGAAAAAGCACACATCTCTGAGTTCACTAGTACCTACATTACGTTGAAGGGAGTCGGTGCACCTCACACACTCACGCACTAGTACCCTAAACCCTAGATCTGTGGCGCGGCCGACTCGGCGAGGAGCATCACCCAGCCACTGTACTCTAGCGGGAAGCGCACAGGTGAACCTCACCTTTTTCCACCAAGTAAAAAAACACAGACCACCACACCATGCCAGTATTATGAAATGATCCGGCAATGAAGTTGGGGACACTGGCCTGACTAATTTTTGGGGATTCAAGAGAACCCGGATTCGGCTTATCAACACGGACCAACTCCACTCTTTTCAAATTCCTGTCTACATCCTACAGCGTCACTGGCACCCAGCCTTTCGGACGCTTTCCTTTAAAAAAAGAAATCCACTTCATCACACAACCTATGACGAGTAGACGGGTGCAACACCTGACCCCCTTGAGCCGGTCACTCGGCGTGGCATGAGCATGCTCTTGAAATGGCTGCTTTGATCAGACAGCCACTTCTTGGTGGCACCATTGTGTTTGTTTCAATCAAGAATGGATTCAGCGGCGGTGTCGCTCGTCGGCAAATCCCATGATGGACATTCGCGACGTGGGTGAGTTCATCCTTGATCTCTAGTAAATCTTAGACCCTAGACCCTAGTGATGAGGTACAGCACTACCTGCTACAGTTATAGAAGACGGTGCCAGCCGACTGAGTGAACAGAAAAACAGCAGGGTGTACCTCATCGCAAAACTCCCACAGTTCTAGAAGACGAAGCTGATACCCGACGAGGAAGAAAGACGCGCGCAACATGAACAAGAAGTACAATATCATCTCGTGTCCAGGATCATCAAGTAGAGGTCTGTCCCTCCACCGCGAGTGCTTGTTGAGTGGTGGCCTTCGTGGGCCCCAGCGCGACTCGTCGAACGGTGCCTGTGGATTTCTTCGGAGTATACCTGGTTGCTTAGAGCAGGTTCACAACAATCAATTGCTTGGAGGGGTTCCTCCAGATGCTGAGGAGGCTAAGTACCCCGCAGACGCTATCCTAGTCAAAGCCGACGACGACGGCGAAGTGCTGTTCCTAGTGAGGTGGAAACGGTCTTGGATTCCGTTCGCCAATCTATCGGACAACGTTCACGACGAGTATGACAGAGCAAGTCGAGATAGAGGAGCTCAGAGCCGTCACAGGCACGACACCACAGGCATCCACATTCGCCTTTACCGAAATGGATCAGAGTGGTCATTGCTCAAATGGTGGATAATGTGTGTTCGACGAGGAAAATCGACGTCGCCATACGAGACCCGCCAAGCGTCTCCCCGACTGGGCTGAAATACACATCCTTGACTTCGTCCGCGTTCAAGCGAACCAGTACGGCAAGGCCCCTGTGCCCAAACGGACAAGAAAAGTTGCTGCGGACGAAAGCGGTCATGCGGCAAAACCTGCGAGGATCGTTTAGTAAACCGCGAGTGCGCGGCCAGAACGTGCAAAGACTTAGCGTGCACCAGCCGTGCCATGCAGCTGGCAGATCAAGGTGGCGGATTCCAGTTTTACGTCGTGTGCATACGTCAAGAGTCACATCTAGAAAGACACTTCTGTACGGGGGTGTGGATCGTGCATACCGACGACCAGGAGTCTCTGAAGTTCAGTGGCAGATCTGCGTATCTGCTGGAGCTCACAAAGGACCTGTATGTACTTTGACACCTCCCAGTTGGGAATGAATCGCGCCTGTTCAACCATTCGTGCCGTGTGAACTCCTGTACGTCAATGACGTCCCGCAAGCTTGTGTCTTCGGGTGTCGCAATATCAGAGCCAGCGATGAAGTCACGATTCACTGGCGCTCTATTTCCTTGGTCCCCACTGGTCCAGGTCCTTGGTCCAGGTCCAGTAACTTACGAAATAGGTCCACGACTATTTATGCAATAAAATAGAAAATAAAGAAGGAATGGTAATACTGGGTTTGGTCCAAGGGTTTAAATACTGGGACATAAACCAGCATATGTCCAAAATCTGGACCTAAATCTGGACCTAACGCCTCCTTAGATAAACGACGACAAAGACAAGAAATATGCAGATGTTATCAACGGCAAACAGATCTAGGTCCGGCCCGGTTACAGCCTGTGTGGAATCCTTGGAAGCTTGACCGGTGCCCGCGGTGTTCGCAGGGACTGGTCCTGTAGGATCTCAGCCCGCCGTTGGACGTATTCGCGAGACCCGGCTTCGATCTTGGTGACGAACGTGGGCAGCTTGGGGTGTGGGGAGGTGAACATCTCGTTCAATTTACGGTTGTAGCTCTCGAGCGCGTTGTTCGTGCGGTTCACGATGTCCGGGTCCTCGCCTCTTACGTTCCAGAGCTCCGGTTTGTACGTCACCATCCAAGTGGAGGTGAAATACTTCCAGAACTTGTCTGTAACGGGCCACACGCGCCGTTACAGCACCTTGTGCTGAGGAAGCTTCTTCTTCTTGAGCCGTCGCTCCAGTCGATCCCGATCGACGAGCGCCACACACGGTAAAAGACGGACTGCTTGTATTGGGGAGGATTCCCTTTGGAAACCCCCCATGATTAATATCCTACGGATTCCCGTGAGGGAATCCCTACCTGCGTAATCCTATAAACATGAGTCCTTACTTAGGGTAACTCACCCCTAAGTGGACCACACCACAGTAACCATACTACCTACTTATGTAACCTTGGGGGCGTGTAACCTAGACCCCGTTACATTGTCCCATAACTCCGTTGAGAACGTGACAGCTGCGTTCTTGCATTCTGACGCAATCAACTTCTTTACAAACTTGATCCCGTCCCTCAACTTGTTAATCCGGACCACGGTTAGCGTGTCCACGACGTTAGTGCGCATGGCGATGCCGACCTCTGCTTCGTCCATCTTCTGTTTCAACAACCATCTTCGTAGAGCCTGCTTCCAGTGGGAGAAGCAGCCGATCAGTCTCGACCCAGGAAACTTTTTCTCAACGCTGGAGATGAGGGCGAGCTCGAAATCACACGTGACGAATCCAGGCTCGAGGCTGCCGATGCCGTGACCCTCAATGGCTTCAACACTGTTCTTCACGCTCTGGAGGGCTTGCATGTACACGCGCTTGTCTTTTCCCGTGGCCAGAATGTGAAACACCGGAATGTACATGTTCGTAGCAGGATCGAATGCCATAATCACGATGCACTGATAAAACCCCACTGGAACACACCGAAACGTGCCGTCGATGAACAAGTGCAGCCCCTTGTACAGAAGCAAGGCCAAAAGCGCCGGGTGCGCCCATCCCACGATCCTGTTCATTTTCTTGCCCACGTAGAACGATTCGTTGAATTGAAAGAAGAGTTGCTCAGTGTTGAGGACAAAGCAGAGCGGCTCCCTTTCAGCCCGTGCAACCGGATCAGCACCTCCAAAGTGCTGCGCGCGCGCACGATTTACACGATTGATCACTTCGCCTTGCGTCAGCCCGCCCTTGATGATGTGCGAGTGGCCGTTGTAGAAATCTTCGCAGATCATGTTCCACACTTGGACTGGTGACGCTGTGTTCAAGAACTGGATGGCATAGTTGTCGACAGTGTTCTCCATGAGCGCGCGTACGTGGATCACACGGCTTGGCCCCCGCGTACTTTCTTCCGACGCGTTCGCTGTGTCTCCTCGCAAATGAGCTCTCACTTGAAGGCGTCTCTCTTCAGCAGCGGCGACGCTGAAACGAAAACCACGTGACTGCATGTGTGCCGGCGACGGAGACTGTGCATCACAGTCAGATGAGAGGCGTGGCGGTGGCGGAGTGGTCCTTGGGCTAGGACGTCGATTGGGGTCAACTGCGCGAACGCCTTGTCGTACGTTTTCTTCGGCTTCGTCTTTGTCATCTTCCTTTTCGTCTGCTTCGATGCACTCGGCCCGAGCTCTTATTCGGCGAGAGAAACGCTGCGACGGGGCATGACGCTTCGACCCTGGGCCATCTACGTCAATCTCGCCGTCCTCAACATCATTGTCGGGGTCGGGCTCGAACCCGAGATCAGGTTCCAAACCGGCTTCATGGTGATTGCCTTCTCCAGCGTTTTGACCGGGTGAGCTCTGTGACGGAGTCTCATCGTAGAGGAATCTTTCGGAGCGAGCTGAGGGGCTCGTCCCCGTGCGGACAGGCGGTAGCAGTGTAGTACACGAAGACGGAGAGCTGGTACTTGTGAAGTCGATAAAGGGGCGCATAAAACAGACTGATCGTGTGTGTAATGCTAGATGGATACGGATCGCGGAAGAGTACTGCACCTTCTGATGACATCTGAAGAGATTTAGGACTGTATATGCGCACGGTGTGCAAGGACAGGGGTAGTAGACAGTTGCAAATCCGGCATAGACAGTCGACACCAGTCGATAAATCCGTGTCTGTTGTAGGAGGCGATGGGGTCTTGTGTTTCAGACCAGTTTTGGTTTTTTTCAGACCACTTTTGGTTCATTCAGATCGCCTTTGGTTCGCGTCAGACTGCTTTCGGTTCGTTTTCAGACTGGTTTTGGGGGAAATGCCTAATCAGTGCACTATCTGGCCTAAATGTCCCTAATCAGTACCCAAACCTCTGGCATGTCCCAAATCGGTTCCTGGCCATTCAAGTTTCGTGGCTGTTATTCAGGACCAATCCAGGTAGTGTTTAGGAAGCTTTTCAGTGCCAAAATGACCGACGCTAGAACAGGAAAGAAAGTCAAATGTGGGCAGTGCAACAGGGACGTGTCGCTCAAGAACATTGCTCGCCATCGACGACGATGTGGACGTGTTGGACCCGTTACATCTGAGGTGTTGGCTGAACGCTACGAGCGCAAGAAGGAGTACGACCGCACGTACCAGGCAGAGCGTCGGCGGTCTGCTCGTGCTGCCGCTACCGCTGCTCAAGAGCAGCAGAACGAGGCCAGTGACGTGGAGATCGGGGAGACCGTTCCCCCGACGTGTGCGATTTGTCTGTCTCCCTGCGTGAACCCCACGGGGCCTACTCAATGCACGCACAGGTACTGTCTGGCGTGCTACGACGAGTGGCTCGTCAGTCGTTTGCGTGCGAACCAAGCGGTGTATTGTCCCGCATCCCGTGGCGGGGTGGACATTCCGACGGAGGGTCCACGGCGGGGACGAGCGCGTGACCAAGACAGTGGCGGACGTGGTGGTGGTGGCCGTGGTCGTGGTCGTGGTCGCGGTCGTGGCCGCGGCCGCGGCCACAGCAGGACGGGCGCCGCGTAGAGTAGGTGTCCAGAACTCCCACAGTACAGCATCCTCATTTTGGCTCAGTTGCAAAATCTCTTTATATCAGTATTCTATTCCACAGAAACCCAATATCTACTATTTCTTGGGAAAGTGTTTATTTCAATACAATGACCTACTCAGGAGTGCTTTGTAATACTTCACGTTATTGATCGCTTGAGAAATGGGTTCACTGAGAAATGGATACACAGTGGCCTGTCACAGAGTAAATCACGACCCACGGCCCCTCCCTGCGCAGGAAATAGATTGCGCTTCCATGGCTCAGTGTATCACGACGTGGAGGCAATAACCTTGCCTCACCTCGTACGATACGAAGCCGATCTACTATACTCTAATCAAGTATAGCCTGCCTCCGGCTCACACGATGTGAGTCAGGAGCTGGGTCTTCCAAATCGTACAGCTAAGAGGCGATTGTCATACTAATCTGAAGATTGTTTTGCTTCCTCATCGTACGACTTGGAGGGAACGGCGCTGTCTCCCGCTCGTACGAATTTGAGCCAGCGTCGTATAGTGAATTCAGATATAAAACGCCTCGTTATCGTCCGACGACGAGGCCATTGGGTGTACTTTTCGTGTGTATTCAGTTTAGTCTATGCAAAGGATGAAGGTGGATGTGAACCCTCAACTGGTGTAACACTATTCAAACTCGAGGTCGAACATGTTCTCTGGATACCAGATACCTTCAACGAATTGCCACTTGGAAAGATCTCGTGCATCTTCTTCGTACTCAGGAAGTTTGAACCGCAATTGAGACGGGCACGTGCGTTTATTGTGTCCGGGCAATCGACACAGCGAGCATTTCACGACGGCTACGCGGGACGCACACGTCTCTGCCTCCGCTTCCGCTGCGTCAAACCCGTCACTGCCGGTGCCACTCTCTTCTTGACGCTCGTCCTCGTTGCGCTCGCTTCTACCCTCGCCATAGTCAGCACGTGTCAAACCGGAGGGTGGGACCACAGCGGTTGTCCTTTCGCTTGCTGGGGCGCTTGTTCTTGCCCCAGACGGGTCATCAGCACCTTGAAATCTATTTACTCTGCGTCGCCCGCGCTTTGTCACAACTATAGGAGGCAAGGCTGCATCGTCCTTTGTGCATGCCGTGACGTCCACGGGTGTGATTGTTCCTTGAACCGCCTGTGCGCATGTCTTCATGAGAAACACCGGATTCACGAACTGTGCGGCGTCACGCTTCAGCTCTAGAAGAACGGCTTGCGCATGTACACAAGGATACTGCATCTCTGTCCACGAACCACACGAACATGTCTTGTCGCTGAGATTTACCACGCGGAAGCCTTGGCAGCTGAGGCGCTGGACCTCGTAGAGAAGGGCGCTTCCGGTCACGTCGTAAGGCAAAACATCCCGTCTTAGTGCACTGTCCATGGACTTGGCAAGAACTTTCGCGATCCGGGGAACGAGATCATCTTCTTTGGCTCCTGAGTACTGGTTGAAAAGCGTGTGGAGACGAGAACCGATCTTTCGCGAAATTCCAATGAACACCGCGAGATGCGCTGAGAGACGGTTTTCCTCGATCCAACTGTTCATAGATTCCGCGGCATTCGAAGTGACAATGCCGAAGCGTGGTACAGGAAAATATGCCGTGATCCAACTGGCCTTGGCGATTCCTTCAAGATATGAAGCAACCGGAGGATGTGATGACTGGAGCGCCGTAAAGAAATCGTCCACGGCACCAGCAAGTGGTTCTTTCGCGATCTTGTGAATCAAACCGTCGAGCCCGGTGTGGAACGTCGCTACGACATTGCGTTTTATGTGCACCGAGCAATATGAGTGATGCGCGTTCGAGATCTTGGCCTGTACAGCTGGGATCAGACCCTTGTCTCTGTCGCTGACGACGACAAGACACGGTCTTTCTAAAATGAAGGGGACAGCTTCCGTAAGACACCCGAGGAACCACATCCAGCCTTCCTTCGTCTCCCTTTTTTCCACGTTGCTGATTGCTATACCGGCGATCATCACGTCGAAGTTTCCGGTGAGCATGGAAGCGACATACAACGTGCCTTCGTCCTTGGACTTGAGATGGCAGGCATCGAGAGCAATAACCGGCAGCATAAAAGGGAATAGCTTGTTGAAAGTACCGTACACGATGCATGCGCGAGAGAAGTGGCCGTCGGTCTGCTCGTGTCTTGTGACAGATCCAGGATTGTTGGCTTCCATCTTCTTCAGCCAGTCCTTGAAGAACTTATAGCTGTCCTTTCCGTCACCATCTGATGCGTCAATCACTGCTCGCTTCGCGCGCCATGCTTGACGGCGCGTGATCTTGATTTTACCTTCAACTCGGGCACGCTTCGCAATTTGCGATGACTTGACGCGTCTGTCGGCAGTCTCAAGCACAGCTGCAGCTATCGGTGCTATAAGTGAACTTCTTACGCGTTGAGGAGCTCGCTTCCGATCCACGCCCGTGACGACATGCACCAAGCTGTGCTCGCAAGAGAACTCAGTGATTTCGGCTGCCTCAGTCCCGCTTATGGTGCGGGCCTTGAGCTTGAACGGGCACTCTCGGTGTTCTGTACACTGCACTTCGAGCCTTTTTTTGTTGTTTGTCTTGTACTTGAAGCCAGTCTTTCGGTGCGCGAAGTACCTTGCAATTTCTTGCTTCATTGCCGTCATCGAGGAGAACACTTCACCCACTTGGAAGCCCGCTCTCATTCGGTCCGGATTCGACGCCATCATGCTCTCACTCTTCTCGTTCACCTCGAATCAAGCTTCCAAGTGGCAGCCCAACTTCTGGGGTACCGAAGACTCTAGATATTTTTAGTTCAGCGTCCGTTATATAAATGAATCGATTTGGGACTAAAACAATGTTTTGAACCGATTAGTGTCGTAGCAAAACTTTGGAGACTGATTAGGGACATTTCCTCGGAATTAGGCACCGATTAGGAATTCCCCCCTGGTTTTGGTTCCCGTCAGACCAGAAATGGTTCAGCCAAAAGAATCGCAATATTTCGGTGTATTCGGATATTTCAGATTTATGTGTGTCTATTTCAGTAATTTGCAATTTAGAGTGAGAGTGTTTGCGTGTCAGTTGTAACAGTTACAAAAGTGGGTGAGGAATCGATTCCATTGGGTTGGCTCCTACCTACTGAAAGAGGCGTCGCAAAAGACCTCTATGACGCACGCTAGGGAAGAGCGCCTTCATCTCGGCGAAGGTCGGAGGCTTGATTGGCTCTCCGCGGCCGCCATCCGTCGGCGCGTCTGGCGTGGCGCTCGCGTCGTCGTCGAGCGCGTCCATGTCGACGTCGATAGGGACGGGCGGGATTTCGACGAGCGCCTGCAGCAGCGCGTGCTGCTCGGGCGCCGCGGCATTAGGCGCTTCCTCGAAAGGCGCGGGGAAGAGGCGTCGAAGCTCATCGAGCTCCGCTTCCATCACCCGAAGGCGCTCCTGCAGCAAGCGCTCGCGGCGGCGCACGTAGTTTGTCTTGCAGACTGCTCTGTGCGCCGCCGCGCGTGCTGCCTTCCGCTGTGCGACCGACTTTCGGTCGCACGCGAACTTCTTGCGCTTGTGGCGCTGCAAGCTCGACGCCGTGGCGAACGTCTTCTTGCAGCGCCAGCAAGCTGGGGCGGCGGGGCGCGCGGTGGGGCGCGTGTTGGGAGGGGTTGGACGCGTGGTGGTTGCGCGGGCCATCTTCGGAAACGATTCTGTGGGCGAGAGCAGTCACCGCGCAAAAGCCCAATCTCCACTGCGCAAACATTCTCTTAAAACCGCTCAATACTGTATAATTTCATTCTTCTGTTAAAACCGTAAATATTAACATTCAGATTCGAAGTTTACGGACCTATTCCACGTTAGGTACGATTTCATGTCTGGACCTGGACCTGATAGGACCAAATTTGTGAGTGCCCCGATTCACTATAGAACCCTGTTTTGTTTCGCACACTCATGTTTGTGTACAGATTGTAAGGAAGAAGAAAAAGCCAACAAACTGATTTTTATGGTCTGAAATCCGCCATCTGCATTCTGCAAAATTACACAAGAATATTTTGAAATCTTGAATTCATGCAGTATAAGCGTTCGAACGTTGACTGAGCAGACTTGCTTTCACTATGGTCGAAAAGTCCGTCATTCTGGGCTTGGGCAAGCAGTGTTGTGTGGTATCGTTGGGAAATCCACCACAGTCGACCAATTGAGACAGCAGATCAAACTGTTGGGCGGTGTACAACTATACGCCGATAGTACCAGGTTCAAGATAAGCATTTGATTTAGGTATAGTTTGCAAAGTCAACGACTCAGGGTTGTTGAATCACTGCGAACTCATCCAGAACATGAGCAGCGCTCGCATGGCTCAACAAGCTGGTGCTGAGTGTCCAAGTCTTCTTAATACTGCCTCGACGTCGGGTCGATCATGATGACGTACATCGCTTTGCGGACTCCAGCCTGCGAGGCGCTTTCCCGGCTTGTTGATCATCTTTTGTCGAGCTCACGATGTATGCGTACCCACTGTTACTTGACCTCACGCTCCGCCACCCACAGTCCAGGATCTACATAGCAGCTGGCTCGTGCATCTCAATTCGCGTATTCGGCAGCTGCGCGGTGCAACGACTGTGATGTCAGCTATGCGCGGAGCACACTGTCGCCAGTCCGCTTTCTCAAGTTGTTCAAGAGTCGATTGACTTAGCCTCGGATCGCCGAGGCGAATTGAGCCAGTGGTCGTTCCTGCTGCAGATTGGGCATATCCTCTGTGGTTCTTGCCACTTCCTCGTTGAGCAGATCACGCATGCGGATGGCCACGAGGTCCGACTCGTCTTCAATATCAACGCTGGCACGCGATACACGACTGAACACTTCCCGGGATATGCTGGTCTTCATAATGAATACAACCGCGAGTACGTGGATGAGACAAGTTGGCAGTGACGCTTCGTCACGCTAGATAGCTACGCAGCACTCATCTGCAGTGTTTGGCCGACGAAACCGCACGTGAACGGCACCTCCCAGAAAAAACGATACCGCGGGTTGCGTCGATCAGATCAGAGCTTTGCCCGAATAAATGCCACAGCCACACGAGAAGCGAAACTTCGCGATAATCGGATGATGAGAGGAAGGGAGGTAAGAGTGCTGGGCCGAATGGATCAAGTCTTCAACTGAGTGGCTTCAAATTTGTTCACTATGGTCGGCAAAAGCACCGCCGCAATACGTACACTGAGAGAGCTTCGATATAAAACTGAGTATGATCGCCTAGTACGCCTTTCATCACCTGTGACCACTGCACAATTTGACTCGATGAGTAACTTGTGTGCCTAGTTTTGGCGCAGCACAATTCTGAACTGAGAGACAAAATCATTGTGGGTATCTGTTACGCCGGAGGGGGGAGCGAATGTGTGTGTTGTTTTGTCGTGTTGGGTGTCTAGGTGTGTTGGTGTTGGTGTGTGTGAGCGGAGTTGGGAGTGGGTTGTGTGGTGCGCGTTGTGT
>JAMFLL010000039.1:32715-94190 GCA_027475725.1 Pythium rhizo-oryzae
GTCATTTGGAGATACAAGAGTGGGGACCCACCAGCGCTAGGCGCTATGAGAGGCTACGTCTCGTTGGCACGATGGTCATCGTCTGCCTCATCAAAGAACATCCCAAATCCGAACCTGAATTCCATGTCGAGGCATCCTGGTTTGTCTTTGCTTGTCCGAGCTATACGGTATTTAGAGGGGCGGAGATATATAGATTCGATGTCGCCATTTGCGTGCGGCAGTGTGGTGGTAGAGGTCAAACCAGTGAAGAGCATCGGGGACGGAGTCGGGAAGTCCGGATCTCCGGCAGTCAGGAAGTCGGGAGTTGATAAGTCGGGCAGTTAGTCTGTTGGGAAGCTGGGAAGTTGGGAGTTGGGAAAGTCGGGAGTTGGGAAAGTTGGGAGATCGGGGAGCCGGGAGATCGGGAAGCCAATAGATCGGGAAGTTGGGAGGTCAGGAAGTGGGGGGAGGAGCAAGCAGGAGACCGGGCGTGCGTGCGTACGGAGAGGAGAAGATTGGGGGGGGGGGGGGCGCGTTTGCGTTGTGTGGTGTGGTGTGGGTAGGGTTTCTAGGGGTCCCGGATTGAGGCCTCCGCGAGAAGTCAACGATGCGCCGTTGGTCTAATGGTTAGGATTCGTCCCTCCCACGGACGAGGTCGGGGTTCGATTCCCCGGCGGCGCAATTTTGATCATTTTACACCGTATACGAATGCCACCACGATCAATCTTACATCCAACCGCGAAGCTGTTAGGCTTTGAAGCAGAGGTTGTCCTTGTTAGTTGTTATTGCTGGTCCTTCGTGAGTCGGAAGGTAAGCACTGTATTCGTTTGGTTTACTCAAAGCCCGTTCACCCACGGTCCTTAGTTTTACCTTCTACGGTTCTCACACTTGTACTTGGTGTGTATGGATCCCAACGTATGATGGCCATGGTCGCGCCATTGTCGTGTCTGCGTCTCTCTCAGCTTCGTTTTGTGTAACTCATGGCGTCTGTGATTTTCTCTGGTTCTCGTCCTGCGTCTGTGTGTTCATCTATGGTGTTCTCTGTTTTTGTTCGTTGTCGTTCTCTAGTTCGCGTGTCATGATCGGAAGTGGGGACTCCCACCAGAAAGTCTGATCAGTTGTGTGGTTGGTCTTTTCAGCGTTGGAACCAGCGAAAGCGAGTGGAGAGATAGGGTGAGTAGTGAGTGTTGTTATTGGTGATGCTGGGGAGCACCGAAGGGTGGAGGCAAGTCGCACGCGCCGGAGAGGTGGGCGAATGTGTGTGTTGTTTTGTCGTGTTGGGTGTCTAGGTGTGTTGGTGTTGGTGTGTGTGAGCGGAGTTGGGAGTGGGTTGTGTGGTGCGCGTTGTGTGTTGGATATGGGTGTGTCTGGGTGTCGTGTGGTGTTTTATTTTGTTGAAAGCGTGTGTGTGATTTTGTGGAATGTGAGCGCCATTGGTCTAATGGTTAGGATTCGTCCCTTCCAAGGATGAGGTCGGGGTTCGATTCCCCGATGGCGCACAGCTTTTGCACCAACGCAATAGTTTTGACACCATTTTGACACCCTGAACTCCTCCTGTCCAGATCTCCTCCCTGTACCCACCAACGCACTTCACGCCCTGCCGCACACGCCAACACAACAACGACTCGCCGTGCGACCATCGGTCCTTCGTGTTTTTCAGATCCCACCATCCACTATCCATGCCCCCGCCAGCCCTCCGTTATGACCAGGGCCAAGTACTGCCACCTCTCCCGCATCAGCACTTTCCCGGATGCCCGGATGTCCTTTATAGCCCACCCCGAGTCTCCTCACCGCACTTCCGTCCCACCCAACCCAACCCAAACCTGCTTGATTCGGTCCAGCTCAGACCCGGACGTTGCCGTTGCCGTTGCCGTTGCCGTGGGGATCTTCGGACGACTTTGTGCGTTGGTAACTTCGCCGTTCTGGGTTAGGTGGGTTCGTACGTCAAGAGAAGTTGTGTTTCATACCGTATCCACCGTCATCTGGTCATTTGGAGATACAAGAGTGGGGACCCACCAGCGCTAGGCGCTATGAGAGGCTACGTCTCGTTGGCACGATGGTCATCGTCTGCCTCATCAAAGAACGTCCCAAATCCGAACCTGAATTCCATGTCGAGGCATCCTGGTTTGTCTTTGCTTGTCCGAGCTATACGGTATTTAGAGGGGCGGAGATATATAGATCCCATCGAATTTGCACAATAAGTCCGCTTTGATCTCACGCTTGAGCAATTGGACCACCTTGGACGTGAAGTGGGTCGGCTTGAGACCTTATTAGAAGCGTAAACGAACGGTGGTTCGATATGCGTCTTGCCCGGTCTGTTCCTGTGTTCATGTGATGGCGCTTGTCCCTTGACCTTCGACTTTGCTGGGATCTTGTGGTGGTTGATCTTGTCACGTGTCATGCGCTCAATATGAAGTGTGGGAAAGCGTACAAAATCCTCAGGCCAGGATCCACCCAGTAGTAACTGCAACGAAACCACCGACTCATACAAGACCCCGCCTGAACAGGGGGATGAAACTACCAGACACCCCTTCTGAACAAACCCTCCTCCAAATGGAAACCACCTACGTCCAGTAGCAACTATGTGGACGATTTCTTGGAGGGCTGTGGCACTGATCTATCGTCCGGACCTTCCCGCTTCGTCTCCTCGTCTTAATGGTGAGGGCGGTATGCCTTCTTCCGTTCGGGCAAACGCCGCGATGATGGGTGAGTGAAGAAAACCCCCCAGTATGGAGCGCGCAATCGCCTCCCATCTCGACCAAGTCAAGCGTGACTTTGACAGCGATGTGTTGGATGATGATTTAACTGCAAACATGGACGAGACGCATCTTATGTGAACATGGACGATTAAAGGACACTCGACTTCTGTGGTGCAAGTTGCGTGAAATACCGAAAGAGTGATGGAGAACGTTGTGTCTAGATGAGAAGGGATGATTGTCGTGACACTGCGAGGAGGCTAGAATGCAATTCTCGAGACGCCCATGCTCTTCATCACGAACGCCAAGTCCAGCTACCCCGTTCGTGGGCTCCCTCCAACTGGAGGAATAGTCTATCGGTCCGGCCCCAAGAGCGAATGGACCGTCACATTTTTGCGAGTGGCTCAAGAAGGACCAGTGTGTTCGGCGAGGCCTACACAGTCATTCACAGGCCATCTTCATGGACAACGTCGCCGGGCACAAAACCCTGGGGACAATGGAAGACCAGGAGAAGCGGCGACGGGTTCAGGATCTGCTGGACCGCAAGAAGGTCACCATCCGCTTTCTACCACCTACCCATCTGTGCCAACCAGCAGACCCCATGATCATCCAAAACCTCAAACAAGTCTGGCGACAGGAATGGGAGGCTGCCAAGCGCACACTTGCTGAGAAGTGATCTCGTTCGAACGTACCCAATGATGCTGATGAGTGGTCCCGCAAGCTTCAAGAGCCTGGTATGTCATTTTTGTTTGAGCTGGCAGAGCGATGTCTTCGAAAGGTCAGCTCGAGAGGGTGCCAACATTGCGAGAAAGGCTATGATATGATGTGGGGTGAACAACAACCTGAACGGTAAGTGGGAAGAGGAACAGCCTTTTCCAGAACTCCAAGCCATCATATCGAAGTACCGTGAGTTCTTTGAAGGAGAGGAGCCCGACGACTTCTGTGAGGCGTAGTGTAAGCTGGACTAATCTCTCCAACAATCTCGGAGATCTTCATGGTGCATATACACCTTCAACACCAACGGAATATATACCCTCTGACTTGTTCCGCGTTCAGAAATGGTCTGGGACAGACTATTGTTCGTTTGACTGTCAGAATCTGACGCTATGAAATACTCTGGCATAAACTAACTACGGTGGCCGAAGTAGATAGATAGATAGATAGGTAGGTAGGTAGATAGATAGATAGACAGAGATAGAGCTTGCGTCAATGAATGAAGCGTCCTCCTGGATAGCTATCCCGACGACTAGAGGGGTGGGATAAGGAGCATCCGCGGCGTAACCGTGACGATTTGTGAGAGTTATAGATCCAGGAGAATATCGAAGTAGGTGGCCTCTGTCCTGTCATCCGTTAGTAAAGGAACTTGAGAGCTGGAACGAAATCACTGGAGGCCATGTCCAGAATCCCTGTGGGGCCAAAGCGCTGCCAAGCGACACCGTATTTGATTGGCTGATTATCGCTCCTACAAACTGATTCCGCTCCACCCCTGGAGCTCTTGATCTAGGTTCGCATCCGAACTTAGTGACACTGCCCCCGTTCAATGGCAGACCTGCCCACACACCCCACTACATTCGGCAACACCAACCCAAGTCGGCTCCACACGCGCGCGCACGATGGCCGAGTTCCAGGCGATCATCCTCGCGGGCGGCCGCGGCATCCGCCTCTACCCGCTCACGGACGAGACGCCCAAGTCGCTGCTGCCTGCGAACGGCAAGCCGCTGCTCTGGTACCAGCTGAACCTGCTCGAGTCGTCGGGCTTCTCGGACGTGCTGGTCGTCACGGTCGGCGACATGCTGCCGCAGATCCAGGACTACGTCACGCGCGAGTACGACGGCAAGATCCACGTGGAACTGTGCGAGGTGGAGGACAACATCGAGACGGCCGACGCGCTCCGCGAGATCGCCGACAAGATCAAGAAGGACTTTATCGTGCTCGCGGGCGATCTCATCACGGACGCCGTGGTCCACAACGTGGCCGACGCGCACCGCATCAACGACGCGACCGTGACCATGGTGCTCAAGCAGCAGGAGCCGCTGGACAAGGCCAAGGGCGAGAAGCCGCGCCGCGAGAAGGACCTGACGGACTGCATCGCGCTCGCCGGCGCCGACCAGCGCGTCGTGCTCATCTCGCAGGCCGTGCACGTGAACGAGGACCTGTACATCCCCAAGACGCTCACCAAGCGCCGCACCAACTTCACGCTGCGCACAGACCTGTACGACTCGCACTTTTACGTCTTCTCGCACTGGGTGCTCGACTTGCTGCTCGAGAAGAAGTACATCGCGAGCATCAAGGCCGACCTGATCCCGCACCTCGTGCGGCGCCAGTTTCGCGGCGTCTCGGCGCTGCCCGAGAGCGTACGCGAGAAGGCCGTCGGCAAGCAGCAGCTCGCGGCGTCGCTCTCGCTCGCGACGGGCAAGTTCGACAACGACGATGTGCTGCGCTGCTTCGGCTTCGTGCTGCCGTCGAACGGCTACTGCGAGCGCGCTGACACGGTGAAGGCGTACGAGGCCATGGACGCCGAGGTCAAGTCGCGCCTACGGATCCCGCAGCGCCCCGCGTCGTCGTCGTTCTCCGGGTAAGTAAGACAAACAATCACACATACCGAGGTTCGAACTTGAATCCAACGGAAACGAAACTGTTCCTCGCTCTTGGGCAATGCGACGTGATTTATTATAGATAGAATAGGATCGGAAAATAGCCCTGGACGTGAAGGCACTCGCGCTGCGTGGCCTCCCGCGTATCACTCATTCCTCGTTGCACACCGGCTGATCTCTCCGGCACAGCAGCTCGTCATGGATATCCAGGACCTACTCGATGAAGTGGAGGAAGTGATCCAGGACCGCCCCAGCAAGTCCAAGCAGACGGGATACGGGGACGCGTCGTCCAGCCGCTCATCGGGCTACACGAGCTCGCAAGGCGACGACTCGTATCGCGGAGTCTCCTCAGTCTCCTCCTCCTCGTCTTCGCGCACCAAGAGCTCGGTGAGGCTTTGCGTGGGCTTGCGCTGAGAGAAATAGGGGAACTGATTCGTGTTTCCAGGACAACATTGACGATCTGCTCAGCATGTTGGAGGGTGGCAATGACAGCCCACGTACCGCTGCAGTCCACCCCCGTCAGGGAGCCCAATCGAGTGTGCCGTACACGGCCACGCCATCGAAAGCCGAGGAGTTTCACGTCACCAGCGGGTCGAAGAAGTGCGTCGCAGACTTGCCGCGTGCCCAGACTGGTTCTGTGCTTGTACTGATCGAATCTGTGGACGCTCGACTTGGTTGGGAGGATAGGTGCTCAACTGCCATGCTTGGTGGCGAGTCGGCCAAACGTGGCGCGAATACCGCGTTCTTGAGCCACAACGTGTGCGCGAATCTGCGCTGCAACGAGTGCGACTTCACCGTCGTGCAGTTCGTCGGAAAGTGAGTTGCGGATCATAGGGAGCCTGCAAAGTCAAGATCGACGGAAGATACTGACGCTGATTCGGTTGTAGGAAATGGAGCTCGAACGCGGACTACATGTTCTTCCGCGAGAATGTGCCGAACGAGGTAAAGCTGCGCGCGCGGATGGAGGTTGCGCCTGGTGCGTGTGAATATGACAGCTTTGGCCCAGCCGAGTGGAGTCAGGACTAACGGTGTGAATTGTCTGACACGTAGGCTCCGCAGCGTACGCGTGCCAGTGCAAGTGGCTCTCCATCGATGTGCAGACACGCGCGGACATGTGCCGCGTCAAGTGGTCGTGCGCGGGTCACTGACCGCGGCATGCCTAATTTCTCGAATCTCAATAATTATCGCCTTTCATCTTTCCGAGTGCTGGTCGAAGCAGTAAATGTATCGTCACACAGGGCGAGAACAAACGTAGCCAACACGACAGCGCTAAGGTCCGCCGCCAAAGATGCTGCCCACGAAACCTGCGACATCCCCGAGTACGCCCACGTCCGGCACGCCCCCGAACGCGAGCGCGACGCGGCCGACCGTTGTCGCGAGCTTGAGCCCACTCATTCGCGTAGAGCTTTCAGGCGCGGAGCTCTCGGGTGCGGCGTGCGTGAACTCGAGCGCGGCCTTCCCACCCCCGATCGTGTAGTTCGTGTTCTCATCGTAGTCGAAGAGCATGGCCTTGCGCACCGCGTGCGGCTGGGCGCCGAAGAAGCAGCAGCCCATGCAGTCCCACTGCGCGCAGAAGCGCTCCATTTTTGTGCTGAACGGGTCGACGCGCACAAAGCCGATGGTCCAGCCGGCGCTGTCGACCACGGGCACGGTCTCGAATTGAAGCCACTCTTGGCAGATGTTGCACCGGCACTGCGAGGTCGTGCAGTACACAAAGTAGAGCGGCTCGGCGCTGTGGTTCTTGAGCAGAAGATACTTCATCCGGCGGGCGCTGGAAGCCATGTCGCTCGCGCCAGAGTAAGTGAAGCTCAGCTCAGCCTTGCCGGTGCCCACTGTGTAGTCCTGGCTCGTGTCGTAGTCGAAGAGCGCGCTCCAGTTGACGGCCGAGGGCACTTGGTCATAGTAGCACGCGCCCTTGCACTGCCATCGCCAGCAGAAGCGGTCGACGCGCTCGGCGAAGGGCTCGACGCGGAGCTCACCGAAGGTGGCGCCGGGACGCCCGGCAATCGGGGCGTTCTCGCATGTGAGCCACTCGTTGCAGACCTCACAGGTGCACGACGACATGGTACAAAACACAAAGTAGAGCGGCGAGCCCGTGCGGTTCTTGATCTTGAGGTACTTCATCCTGTGGAGTGTGCCGGTGTGGAGGAAGCAGAATGCGTTGTGAGCGGCGAGGTGGTGGAAAGATCTTCCGGAGCGAGCAGCCCCGGAGCCATGACCACCGGCGGTGTGTCTTGGCGACAGACATGGCGGCGGGTGCAGGCAGGGGCGCGGCAGAATAAGTCAAGCGTCCGAACCGCTCGGGGTGGTCGCTTCCGGGGCTGGCGGCCGCCTTTTTATCCCAGTCCGAGCCAATGAGCGCTGCCGAGACGGTGAGATTCCCACCTTCTCACAGCATGGCGACGTTACCGGAAAGCGAGGCTTTGTTGTGTGGCGAGCGGATTCTCCGGCCTCATCGGCGGTTGCTGAATATTACCACGTGATGGCTGAGAACATTAGTGCGTTGTGGGAAGCAAAAAGATTTCAGCCGACACCACTCACCGGGACAGGCCGCCGTGGAGACGCGACTCTGGTGGCGGTGCATCCATGTGGTCAGCAAGCGTCCGCCCACACAACGGAACATTTTTTGTGGAAGCCCAGGGCCCACTGAGGTAGTGTGGCTCGGAATGCGGTCTCAGCATGGGTACACCAACTCGGAGTCTTCATCAGGCGGCTGAGTGCTATCGACCCAACGTTCGGTGACCCGCGTGCTCTGAAGGATTGTTCTCGCCATTCCAAATGCAAGGAAGAAGGAGCGAATCACAATATCCGAGGCGATGATCGACTGGCCACTGCATTTGCTTAATGCCCGGTCATCTTTATCCACGTCGCTTTATCGGGAGTTGTCCGACCCGTCTCCTCCCTCGTCGACCACGTCAAACAGCTCGAGAATCTCGTTCTGGATCGCCACGGCCTTGTCCTCGTTCCCGCTCGCGCGATACGCCTCCGCGAGGTTGTGCTTGGCCATGATGGTCTCGTGGTGTTCTGGCCCCCACTTGGCGGCGCGGACGGCCACGACCTGGCTGTACAGCTCGATGGACTCGTCGTAGTACCGCGCCTCCTTGTACACGTACGCGAGGTTGTTCATCGCGAGCGCCGTCAGCGTGCTCTGCTTGCCCACGCGCGTCTCGAGCATCGCGAGCGCCTCCTTGAGCATGTCGACAGCCTTGTTGGCCTGCTTGTTGTGCCAGTGGATGATGCCGAGGTTGCACATGCTCAGGGCGATGTCCGGGTGGCCCGGCTCGAGCAGCAATTTGCGGATCTTCAAGCTCTCTTCGAAGCACTCCTGCGCGCGGTGGAGCGCGTTCACGCGCTCCATGCCCTTGACCGAGTGGGACATGGTCTGGTACACCGAGCCCAGGTTGTGGAGCGTCGTGGCGAACGACGCGTGCTGCTCGCCGACAGTCTCTTTGTACACGCGGAGCGCAAACTCGTACGACTCGATCGCCTCCTCCATCTGGCCCGAGTTCTTGTACATGAGCGCGATGTTGGTGATCGTACTGGCGTACACCGGGTGGCTCTCGCCGAAGTGGCCCTTCACGAGGTCGCGGCACTGCAGCCCGATCTCCAGCGCCGCCTCAAAGTTCCCAGCGCTGCACCACACCACAACGAGTTGGTCCACGCCGCCTTTCTCCCACTAACGATCAAACAACCACGAATCACCCACCTGTAGGCGTCGCGGATCTCGCGCTGCATCGCCGCGATGTCCTGCTCCACCTGCACGTAGCTCGCGGGCGGCGTGTGGTCGTGGCGCAGCACCTGGACCTTCGGCGGCGCGGCGTCGTGGCCGTCGCTGGCGCTGGCAAAGCCGCGCACCGCCGGTGCGTTCCACGCGGATTTGTGAGGGTGGTGGGCAGGCGCGCACACAGCGCCACGCGCCGAGAGGCAGCGCGGTGCCACGCGCGCGACGCGAAGCAGAATCACGCGCATGCTCGCCATGACGTTGGTCGATGATAGTGAGCGGATGAGAACCACCGCAAAGAACATTATCCGGATGATCAACGTATACTGTATACCAAAATGTAGGCGATATCCGGAAGAATGTAGCCATGTTTCTCGAAGAGATCACTTGCGGAATTGCAGTCTTGGTTGCGTCGACAGCTCGGCTTCCACGCGGTTAACGAACGCTGTCTCGGCCGCGTCCAGCGCGGATGGCGGTATCTTGCCAATGCGGAACAGAGCGATCCACACGCTGAATAACGCGTCTGGAGAATGTGTGGAGCCGAGGCCGCACTTGTCGAGAAGCGCTTCGATGGTCTGTTTCAATGTGAGGAAGCGTCAGGCGACGAAGCACCTCAACGTCAGACGGGATACGAAAGACTCACCGCAATGCCTGCGCGCGTAGATATGCTCCATTGCAAAACCCTGTAGGCCCAGTACACCATGACCAGAGGATGCACGTAGCGCTTCTCGATGAGAAACACTTGGATCTCGTTCCAATACTGGTCGTCGGTACGTCCGCTGTCGAGCTGGTAGGGGTCATGTACTGGCGTCTGACAAGTTGAACCTCCAAGATGCTTGTTCGGCGAAATCCACTGCGGTAGAATGTGCTTGTATGTGTCCCTATGACGCGCAGACAGGTTATGGTTTTGAGTGTTAGTGTTCACTTCCATGACAGAACACTATAGCAGGGGGACGGACTCACAGCTCGGAAAGGCTTGTCTTGAACGACGAGAGGGCGAGGAAAGGAACAACTTGTCCGCTCAGTTGGTTTTCCCGTTCAAGTTTCCGAGTCGCCCACAATGAGAGATATAGGCCGTAATCCCGCTCTTTCGCTAGGTGCGATAATGCACGAGAGCGAAGGACCTGGGTGAACATGGCCTTCGTCAGCCAAACAGATCACTCGTGCTATTCGGGGTTAGTGGCGCACCTTCAACATTGCAAACGCTTTCCGGGACTTAGCGTCGGTCGGACGAGGCATTGCTGAGATAGCTGCCGCGAGTTTGTCGAGTACGTGCCCAGAGAACAGTGTGCCATGGCGAATAAATGGCAAGAGGCTCATAATACCGGATCCCTACCGATCATCAGCACAAGCCAGCCAAATCAGAAAAAAACCTTTCACCGCAAAGAAGGACAATTCAGCAAACCTGAAGCTCTTGCTGGATAGCCGGTCGCTCATCTGTGGCGCTGACGAGCAACTGAAGCCGCTCCAGACCGATTCGTTCGGACGCGGGGCCGATAGCGTTGGCTGACTGGGCATTCATTCCCTCTACGATGCTCCACGTAATCTCCTGAACTTGGATTTTTTTCGTAGCAACTTGGAGAGCGTCTTTCACTACATCTCGTACCGACGATTGATAGGCCGGCGTGAGAAGTGCGGGGTCGATTGCCGAGCAAAAACGCTCTCGATGCTGGACGAAGGCGGCGTACTCGCTAGAGAACTCATCTTCGGTCAGATATGGCGCCGTATCGGTACTGAGTGACTTTCGCACTACTTCTGATAGTGACTGGAGTGGGAGGCAAGTCATGGCGTCTACCGCAAGCAGCGGCCACGGTGCACGCACTCTGGTATGGAGAAACTGTCTCAAGCAGTCGACCTCACCTCGAGCGCTCAGAGAAAACCCGTCGTCAGTGACCACTGCGGCTGGCTGAAAAGCTTCCAGCAGCATGAAGAGCGCACTCCCTCCGTCGAGGGCGGATGAGCTTGGAACCTCAGAGTGAGTCCACATATCCTGAGGCGTAAAAGCGAACATCTCGATGTGGTGGTCGTCTCGAAGTCGCCTACGAAGCTCCGCGATGGACCACCGAGACAAAGCGTCATTGATGCCCGACGAGTGTCGAAGTGGGTACATGATGGACGCTGGAGACAAGTAGACGGCCGCGACCGGCAACTTGTGGTGCTTGGCAAGCTCTAGTGCTGCTGCCAGGGCGAAGTTACCTTGGGACACGCGAAGCGTACTCCGGAGCCAATACACGACACACCGCGGCGGTGAAGAGAACTCGCGCGTGGCACCATAACATAAACGCGTGCGCTCACTTATCTCGCGTGGCCATAGACACAAAAGCGTCTCGATTGGCTCGCCGGCCGATATCGATCGGGGAGACAAATCCCCTCCCGCTTGAGGTGCCGACGCCATAGTCTCGTCGACTTGGTCCGACGTTACCATCCCCTGCGACTCGCTGTGGTGGCCATTGAGCCACGCCGCCACGGGAATGCCCGCCGTGGCCAATCCCGTGGGCGTTTCCTCTTCAACGATCGGGGGCAGAGGGCTCGGCGCATCGGAAACGTCCTCCATGACATGGTCTTCCGTTCCGAGGTGCGTTTCTTCGCTTGGCGTTGGTTCGACATTCGGTGTGGGCGCGCTTGGGATCGAGTCTTCTCGTAGTCCAGCGACGAGTGGTTCGTGTGTGCTGGTGGCTGGCGGCTTCTCAACTGGGTCCTGGTCGGCGACGCCATTCGCGGCTTCAGTGCCTGGACAGACGCTTTCCTTCGCTGCTGGCGGGTCCACCACCGCGTCACCTAGCGCATATGCCTCGATTGCACGCAGCTACATAGCAGACACAACCGGACACTCGTCAGTAAGATAATCGCGAAGTGTCGAGTGTCCACGTCATCAATTGAGCACAAAACAGCACCGTTTCCGGAGTCAGCGGCGTCGTGTCGTCGTCCAGAACGCGCACAAACTCGCCGCAGCGCGTGCGATAGAGGCGCAGCGGAGCATCGTCGTGGCCGGTGCGCCGTAGGCTCTCGATCGCGGCGCCAATGCGCTCGATCGCGTCGTCGTCCAGGTCCATTTTCCCCGCGTTTGGAAGTTGGCGCGTGATCGTTTTGTGGGAAAAGTTCGCAACGGAAACGAGTACAGATTGGCCAAAATAGCTGTCTATAAATCATTGATTGGCTGAAAATATGTTGAGCAAATGCACGGCAACATGGTCGTAGTGACGCGGGAGCGCGGAATCGCCTTCCGTCCTACTACGTAGTATTCCCCATGGAACGCCGTGGCATGCGGCATGAGCTGATCCAGAGAATGAGGAGATGGGTGCCTTGGTGCAGTCCAGTGAGCTGGACATTTTCGCGTGTGACACCGAAGGATCAGGGGAGATGGAGCGTGCGACTTCAACGTCGCGATTTCGGGGGAGAGGTGCCCAATCTTCCACATGCGTTGCCTGCAGTGAGCTCCTCCTCCTCTTGCTCCTCCTTGGTCTCCGTCTCTGGCTTCTTCTCTTGCGCACCAACAAGGTTAAGTTTGCGAGAACAGCAACCCACAACATCTAGACCACGTCTTGTCGTACAATGAAGCGTATATGGATGGCCAAAAAGGATGCTCACACACACGAGACGACTGCCGCGTTCGAGGGAGGCGCCGGCACGTGGCTCACATGCATGTCGTCCACCAGCGGCGGCGCCGTTGCGGGCTGCGCTTTTCGTCGTCCACGCTGCGCGCTCTTGTCGGTGGGCGATGCCGTCTCGTCCAGCATGCCGTCGAGCAGCTTCTTCAGCCCTTGCGACGCCATAGAGAAGAATGCGAAGAAGGGCTTCGTGAGCAGCTCGAGCCAGCCGCTTTGCGGCTCCGCGCCATTTACGTACAGAATGTACAGGTACGCCGAGTGCCGCACGCCGTCGATTACGTAGTAATCTACAGAACCACGAATTTTGTTCCGTTAGTGCCGAGTCCAATGACGCCTCCTCCATCATCAATAACGTGTGCTGCACCTTCTAAGTAGCGCAGATTTCGGAAGCCGTTCTTTTCGTAAAACCGTAATGCGCTGAGGTTATCGGCCTTGACGTGGAGATACACGGCGCCGCACTGCGGCTGGCGGCGCGCGGCCTCGACGCACTCGGCCAGCAGCGCCGAAGCGACGCCGCGCCGCCGCACGGCCGCGCGAGAACCGAGCGTGAGGATGTACATGGCGTGTGTGTGGATGTAGTCGTCGGGCGCGAGCAGGGCATGGTCCTCAATCGACGTCAGCGGGATCGTGCTCGCCATGACGGCGCCGTAAATCGTCGCGGGGCGCGGGGACCACTCCTGGAAGCCAAACGCAGCCGCGGCATCGTCGTTCGCTGCCGGCGAGGTCACCACCGAAAACCGCGGCTGCGCCTCCTCGGCCGCTAGTCGTGTAAACAGCGGGAAGCCCGTCTCGCGCCACACGCCTTGCGCCGCGCCGTCATAAAAGCTCTACGGGGGCAACACGGTCCTCAGTATGAAACACCATAAAACGCGGAAACAGACTTTAGCTAAACGTCGCGAGTGCACCTGCTGGTACTTGATGGGGAACCACTGCTCATGGAGCTCGCGCACTTGGTCGATGTCGTCGACGCCCATGGGCCGCATCGCGATCACCTTGGGCGTGTGGTCGGGGTAATAGAGCGGACTCTCGGGCGGCGCGGCGGGCGCCGACGCCGGCGCCGCGGCCGACGGCATCACGGGCTCCACGACGAGTTCCGGGAGCGCGCTGCTGGGCGCCGAGAAGAAAGTGTCGTCGTGCGCGGAGCCATCCTCGTACGACGGCGCGGCCATGGCGCGTTCTGTGTCGTGATAGAGCTCTGTGGGGAGAATGGGGCTGTTTTTGTTGTTGTATCGGGAAACTCCGTAGTCGGAGCCGCCCGCGTGACGACTTTCCAGGCGGTGAAGTGCGAGAAATACGCTGAAACCTATTTTCTGCATAAACCTATACTATGTGTGAATACATGTCATGAAAATGCAATGCTCTAAGTAAATACATGTATCCACCAACTGTATTATGGAATGTACTCTATTTTTTGAAGAAGCTCCGGATCGTCTTCAGGCGCTTTCCCGTACCTGCCGGACTGCTGTCTGTGACGTGTGCCATCGCTGTGACAGTCCTGCGCTTGGATCTCGTGCCACTCAGCTGCGCTTGAATTTCCGTGTCTTGGTCTTCTTCTTCTGACCCAGCACGCTCTGGCGCCGATGGGTTCTTCTTCCTCTCGGAGGACGTCTTCTTGGGTGCGGATGGCTTCTTCGCGACTTTCGCAGTCGTCGAGTCGCCGGCTTTCAGAACGAGCTGCAGGATTTTCTTCACGCCAGTGGTGATCCCCAGTTGGTCCATGTCGGCTACAGTCATCCAGCGAACGCTCGGGTCCTTGGCGACCGTTCTCGCCAAGGCTGGCGCCTCCTCGAAGTGGAGGTGCTCGATGCCCATGTGGTGCTTCACGTGGGAGAAAATGTGCACGAGGTCGCCCAAGTCTCGCCGCTGAACCGACTTGTTGGAGGCCGTGAGCACAGTGTCAGGCATGAACATGTCAGCGAGACGTGGCTTCATATGGGTCTTGCGCTGCGCATACGAGCGGATCTTGTCGGTGTCGTCCACTTTGGAGTGCACAAACTCCCACTGACCGGCGAGTAGGCCGCCGTCAGGGCGTTTCTTCATGAGGAACTTCCACGCGCTGTCCTGGCCGACAGAGTCGTCGACATCTTGGGCGTGAGAAACCACAGCAACGCAAATCGACTCGTTCTTCGAGTCGTTTTTCTTCGCCTTGAGCGGATATCGTGTCACCTGCGGGTAAGGAGGCGACGGAGTCAGACACAGTAGCCAGGATGAGAAACGCTGACGAGTTCCTCACCTCAAATCTGTTGCTCTTCCCAAGCCACTCCTCCGCACGGCTCACATCACAGAGACTGCACGGATCCTCCGTAGCTGATTCGAGCGATGGCTTCTCGAGTGCGCTCGAGGCTTCTTCATACGCCAGACAGGAGTTGCGAACAGGACAACTCGCGCAGAGAGGATTCTGGCAAGCCAACAAGTTATGACAATTAGGGACCATGGCGAGTAACGACGCCACAAAGGTACTGGACGAACCTGAACAGTACATACGGTCGCCCCCAGCTCCATCAGAGCCTGGTTCAGAGCGCCGGGTCGATCACAGTCTTCCACCAACTCACGGGCTGTTTTCCTTTTTCACGAAGCAAGATTTGTTAGGGGCTAACGTAGCTACACGGTTGTGGAGGCAGAGGCTCACCATGAGAAGTTGATGAGATGCTTGTTCTTCGGATCCGCTCCAACAGCGCGCAAGCGCGCCACAACGCGAATGACATTTCCGTCAACGAGTGGCTCTTGGTTTCCAAATGCGATGGACGAAATCGCGCCAGCCGTGTACGGACCGATTCCCGGGATCGTCAGCAACTGCTCAGTCGAAGAGGGCAGTTCGCCGTTGAAGTTCTCCATCACATACTTAGCACCAGCGTGAAGCATGCGCGCTCTGCGATAGTATCCCAGACCCGCCCACAGAGCATTCACGTCCTGTTCGCAGCAAAAAACCGTTAGATTTGCATATCCACATAGCGGGAATACCCAATGATGGTTCAGTCTCACCTCCTCACTTGCGTTCGCAAGTGCCTCCACAGTGGGGAACTTGTCCGTCCATCGAAGGAAGTAGTCCACGACGGTGTCCACGCGCGTCTGCTGAAGCATAATCTCCGAGACCCACGTCTCGTAAGGTGAGACCTTGCGCGGCGGTGGGCATGGTGCCGCATCTTCGCTCGGTTCGTGCTTGATCTCCTCCTTCTTTTCCACCGCAGCGCGCATGACAAACGCGTCCATCACCAAACTGGCCTTGCTCTTCTTCGCCGCGCTGGTCTGCTTGGTGTGGATCGCAGTCGAGAGGAACGGCGGCGGATCGCCTCGCCACGGCAGCTTTCTGCGATGCGCATCGTACCAAATGAGAAGACTCTCACGGACGTCTCGTACGCGCTTCAGGTCCGCGTCATGGACCGAGAGCCCGTGGGCGCAGCTAGCCGCATTGGCGGCCGCCATGGGCGGCACCACGAGGTCCTCAATCTCGGGCTCTTCCTTGACCTTCCGCACCATTCCGGTTGTCCAGCTCCGTCGTTTGACACGCACTCCACTGTTGGCGCCAAAAACAGGTTAACCAGTTAACCTCAGATGAAGGATGGTTAACGACGCTCGTCTCTCTGTAAAGGAGAAGTTCCACGTCGCTCTTGTAGAGGGAGATTTCCCTTTGGTGCTGCCGTTTTTTCGCCGCCTCCATTTTGCCGCTCAAATTTCAACCCGTGCTTGCACGAGTGAGCGGCAACGAGCGCGCGGCGACGGGAGCAGACGCGGCGACGATGAGCACGCGGCGCAGCACGCGCGAGCGCAAGAAGCCCAAGGCGGTGTACGAGGTGGAGGACCGCCGCAAGTCCGTGGAGCAGCAGGAGGAGGAGAGGCAGGAGGACCACGAGCGCACCGACGACCAGCCGATGGAGGAGGAGGACGACGATGACGAGGCACAAGAAGATGAGGCTGAGGAGGAGGAGGAGGAGGAGTTTGAGGTGGAGAAGCCGACCCCCAAGAAGCGCGTGCGCGCGCCTCCGCAGCTGAAGCGCACACCCGCACAGAAGAAGACGGCGACGAAGCCGCGCCCGCGCAAGCTCAAGCCCGTGCCCGAAGAAGCGAGGCCTCGCAAGCAGAAGTCGACGCATCAGCAAGAGACCGACGGCGATGGCGACCTCGAAAGTCGCGCGGAGCAAGAACTCGACGAAGAAGAAGATGACGACGACGTATTTTTTGGTACGTCGCTGTACATGCCGTGCAGTTTTATGTTCATTTTAGCCGATGTGGCTGACGCGTATGTGTATTGTGTGTATCTGCAGAGGCTGTCGCACGGGGGAAGGCGTCAATGACTGATCTCGTGGTTGAGTGGCGCGAGCGATTTGATGAAGATCCGGAGCTGGCAACGCGGGAGGTGCTAAATTTCGTCTTGCAATCTTGTGGTGGTGCCGGCCAGTGCGTGCCATCCACGGAGAGGCTTGAGACGCTTGACATGAGTGACCTCGTTGACTACGTCGTGGACGATCTGCAGAAGTCAAATGATGGGTACCCTATTGCGTCTCGTGCAAAAGCACACAAGAAGTTCCACCAGAATTGTACCGACTTTTGGGACGCGTTCATCAAGGAGTGTTACGAGAGCGAGTTGATGTTTTCGACACAAATCGTGGAACAGTTCGTGGACTGGTTGACATCGCTGTCCAGCGCTGAGGTTCGGGCTATTCGCCACACGACAACTGTTGCTGCGTATGCTGTGGGTAACGCGCTTGTAGACTGTACGGAGAAGCTCACGCATCAACTGTCAGTGGTCCAGCGCCAACTGAACGCTGAGTCGTCATCATCTGCTGCTGCATCCAGGAAGACTGCGAAGTCGCCGCTGAAGAATGCATCGTCGAAGAAACTGGAGCAACTGCGTGAAAACAAGAAGATGTACGAGGAGCGGAAGAAGATGCTGCTGGATTTGGTCCAGTCACTCTTCAACGGAGTCATCGTGCATCGATACCGGGATGTCATGCCAGAAGTTCGAGTCGAAAGTGTGCGAGTGCTCGGAAACTGGATCAGTGTTGTTCCGGACCACTACTTGAAGGATAACTATCTGAAGTATCTGGGCTGGGTGTTGAACGACAAAGACGCTGTTGTTCGACTGGGTGTCGTGGAAGTATTACTCCGGCTTTACGAAAACGAAAGCTTCGGGGAAAAGATGGAGCTTTTCACATCTCGCTTCCTCCCGCGCTTCTTGGAATTGTGCAACGATGTCGACGACGGTGTTGTCGAAGCATGCATCAAACTCCTTATCGCCATTGACAAGCGCAGTTTGATCAGCTCGGATGTCGAGCTGCACTCAGTGGAGCGCCTGGTTTTTGACGAGAGCAACGAGGTGATTCGCAAGGCTGCAGCTGAGTTTGTCTGCTTACAGTATGACGCTTTCGGCGTCGCAGAATCGAACAGGAGTGCCAAGCTCACGAAGGAACAACTGAATACCCAGGCAATCGCTCTAGTCGAGTTTGCTGAAGAGTACATCACCAACCACAGTGTTCCTCCAGAGGCAGTTGCAACCATGGTTGATGCGTTCTGGGGCCTGGATGACTGTCGTACGTACGGTGTATTGGATCCGTTACTGATTTGGTGCTGATATTTATTGGTGTTTGCAGAGGTGTTGCAAGAGTGGAGACTGTTGACAAGCCTTCTTTTGGCTGACAAGAATGCTCCAGACCTAACGAGCGAGCAGCAGACGCTTTTGATTCGTTTGCTTGTGGCATCGATCGAGAAAATTGCTACCAACGAATCAGAAAAGTCAAACACTACGAGCAAGAACAAGGTCGCGAAGGAAAAGGTTGGTACAAGGCAAGATTCTTTCTTTTCTGCTCAACTCATCAACGTCTTTTTGTTTGTGCTCAACAGGAGGAATTGTGCGTGACATTCTGCAAAGAAATCCCGAATATGCTCGTCCGATTCCAGGCTGATGTCGAGAAACTCTCAGTCATTGTGGAGCTCATCCCTCTTTTGACGCTGAGTGGGGACGTGACTGGGCTCCAGCCGACTCATGTGAAGAGTTTGCTCGAAAAACTGCGCCACGCATACGCTGCTCATTCTGAGATCGGGCTGTTGAAGTCCCTAGGACTCTCTATTCATCATCTCCGAAAAAGCGAAAACGAAGTGATCAAGCGTGAGTCCGATGTGATTATCCACGAGCTCCTTCAAGATGTTCTCGATAAACTTGAAGAAGCACTTGAAGAGGACGAGAAGTTGTCAAGCGAACCTGCTGAGAGCAACGAGAAATCTCGCATGAGGAAACGGAACTCCAAGAAGAAAGACAAGACAGACTCTGAGTACGCAGTTCGGACGGCACTCTCAAGGTTGCAGTGCTTGATTACTCACTTGTGCATCCGAGACTTCTTGCCGCAAGCGTATGGGCGAGGTGTATCAGCCTCGCCAGGCAAAAGAAAGCGTGCACGCGAGAGCAGCAGTGGTGCTTCCCCGAGTCAGTCTCGCATGGATAGGTTGGCCGCAGCCCTAGTTGATTTCGTTCGCCGCCGGACAAGAGGGGTCACCGAACTCGATCCTGCGTTTCTGGATGCCGATTCGATCAAGTGTGCTCTGGGTATTTTGTTCGCCGATGTGCTGTGGCTCACTCGGCCCGTATTCGCGAAACTCACTCAGACGGAGCAAAGCGACGGTGCTTCCGGGAGCGGTCCGTCAGATGCTAACACTGGTGCAGAAATTGAAGCCATTTGCTCGTCTCGCTCACTGCTCGAAGATGCGGTGACTGCTGTGCTGGAGATGCACATGAAAAAAATCGAGAAACCACGAACAGCGGAAGGCGATGAAAGCGGAGAGCCGCAGATCGAGATGGAAGAGATCGAGTTGACTGACCCGAAGGTTGCAGTCTTCGTGAAAGAGGCACAGCGGGCCGCGTTCTTGATTTTCTGTGACACTCGATGCCTTTTCGTGGAACGATTCAAGGATTGTGATGCGCCGTTCGACATGCTCGACTGGCCACTGTCGAAGGTCCTTGTCTTGTTGACGCAAATGTATTTTGAGAACGAGATGGACTCGACCATTGAGGATCAACCTGAAGAAGAAGAGACCACTGAACGTGATTTGGAGTCTGTCCAAGACCACAACACGCTAAAAGCTGTATCAGACCGAGGAAAGGCCGAAATTCTCGTCGCTTTGGGTCGTGTTTCTCAGTCGAACCCATCAAACAAACGCCAAGCAGCAGCAGTGCTGCGGTACCTGATCGACGGCGGGGAAGACAGCCAACAGGTTGTACGGGCATTCAGCAGGCACATCAAAGCGGAAGCACCAGTTCGGTATCTTGAAGTCCAGATGACCGCGTTGCGCCAACTGTACATGACCATACTGGGATTGCGAGAGGATCTCGAAGGCATTGAAGATGACGAGGCGACAAGAGAAGAGATTGAGGAGACTATTGCGATCAGTGAAGGTCAAGTGAAGGAGTTGGCGAAGAAGCTTAGTCAATCGCTTGGTGTCGGCAAGATCGCGGCTTCTCTTCGAGCTCCATTCTTCAGATTTTTGTGTGAAGGTGTTCGGTATGCTATGGAACGCCCATCACAATTTCCGTTCCTGGATACACTCCGAGTGTACTTGTCTCATCTGGACAAGTCGAGCACGAAACAGTTGTACGCGTACTTCACTGAATTACTCGAAGGTCTTGATGAAGATGCTCCTGGAGAAGGTGAGAATATTAGTTCGGAGTGGCAAACTGTGTTCGAGTTCCAATCCATGATCTCGGATCCGAACGGCGTCGTCAAATCAACCGCTATGCTGAAGGCCTTGAAGCGCAAGAGAAAGTCGAGTGCCATGAGCAGTCGTCGTCATGAAGTTAACGATGATGCCCGTTCGCAGCTCGACGTTGACGAAGTAGATTTCGAGATGGAGGATGCTACGGGGTCTACCCCAGTGAGGAAGCATCAACAGCCTCGAGCTTTCGAGACCCCGCAGCAGGGTAGCAAGTCCCCACATGGCGGAGACGCTGTAGACGAGGATCGTGCAGATATCGATGATGCGAGCTCACCGAATCAAGCCACAACGTCTTCAGCGAAGCGCAAGCTTGATATCGTCGACGAGCAGAGTCCGGCACCAAAGAAAGCCCGAGCCGCTCGTCATCAACCTCGACGTGAATCAACTGGTCGTATCACGCAACTCTCGGACGACGAAGATGACCGTGCTGTGCAGGATGAGTCTGCCAACGAAGAACATGAAATCGGTGATGGATCACGCTCCGAGACGAAGGACAGTGAGAACGAAGAAGAGATCGCGTCTAGACGCAGCCGCCGGCTTGGTCGCGGTCGCAAGTGAGGATCAGCTGACGCCTCGTGAAAGCAAGAGAGTGAAAGTGAACGCGCATTTATGTATTGGGGGAAACAGATTTTGATGAAGTGACGGTTTTATCCAACGTGGCATCTTTAACTTGGGTGTGATCATGTGCGGTTATGTGCAGTAACCAACCACTTCTAGTCTTTTGCAGGTGCGGATGTGACGTTCTTTGTGGCCTTGCCCATCTCCACGCTTCTGGCGCGAGCAGCAAAGTTGAGCGTGCAGAACGTTTCTTCGCTGTTGTAGTCCACGGGGCTCGCGCACGCAACCATCAGTGTCTTCGAGTCACCACCCAACGCATCCTGGAGCAAGTACGTAAGCGACGAGTTGCGGTAGGGCACGTGCTTCTGCTTGCTCGCGCGAGCAGCGATGACGTCGCCCAAGGCTGATAGCGACTTGTTGATGTTCTGTGCTTCCTTCAAACGCTGACCCTCTGCGCCAGTCTTGGACAGGCGCTCGGAACCAGCGAGATCGACGAGGAAGAGCTTCCCGTTCGCAGCCGCTGCTGTGACCAAGTTGACGCTCTTGAGGTTGATCGAGAGTATCGAGTGGCTGCGACTACTGTGCTCGTTCATGTCGGTCGCATGTGTGCTCCGGTTCTTGTTGCCGCGCTTGATCAGATCGAAAACCTCGTCAAGTGTTTGGACGGGCACGGTCGTGAGGCCCGGAACAAAGTTGCCCGTGGGGCCTTGACGAACTTGCAGGTTCGTATTCGCGGCGTCGGCCGCAAGCAAATCCCGAATCTGTTCGTTGTAGATCTCCATCACGCTCACCGTGATGTCGTCTTGGAACTCCTTGGAGCGCTCAGTCTTGCGCTGGAAGAGCTCCTGCAGCGCACGAGTGTTGATACCCGGGTTCTCCGCTGGACCCGACATGGTGTGAGTCTTTCCTGAGCCAGTTTGACCGTACGCGAAGATGCAGACGCTGTATCCGTCCAAGATACTCGTCACGAGCGGCTTGACCTCACCGAAGACCTCTTCCTGCGTCGAGTTGGTGTCGAAGACGCGGTCGAACTCCCACGTCTTCACCTTGCCTTTGTCGCCCGCGATCGTGATCTCTTCCGGTGTAAATTTGCAGACAGCCTTGCTGCCGTTGGCGACTTCGGATTTCGAGATCGGTCGCACTCGGCAGAGGACACGGATGTTACCCTTGAGCTCCTGGACGAGGTTGAACAGACGCTTGCGCTCCTTCACCTCGCGTTTGTAATTCTCGACGACCCCAGCCATGGCCTCCGTCTGACGCTGGACGCGTTGCATGATCTTGTCGGTGACTTGCTTGGCCAGCAGTGGAACCTGTTGGTTTTGGTTCAAGATCTCTTTCTTCAGCAGCGCCAGGTCGTTCTTCTGCTTCGAGGCGTTGGCCTTTAGCGCGGCAAGTGCGTTGCGCTTGCTCTCTTGGGTCTTTGTCGACGCGTCAAGCTTCTTCTTCAAGTCCAAGATGGCTTTCTTTGCCTGCTCTTTGATCTTCGCAAGCTCCGTCTCCGCCGTCGTCTTGAGCTTGGCATGCTTCTCTTCCCACGCAGTCTCTTTGGCTTGGAAAGCCTTCTGCTGCTGTTCAAGCTGACTCTTGAGTTCCCGAACTTCTGCCTCTTGTCGTTGTAGCTGAGCCTCCAGCTTTGACGAGGTATCAGCGACAGCCTTCGCTGCCTCCGAAGACGACGCGGCCAGAGCGGCTTGGTCGCTCGACGCACTCGACAAGTCAGACTCGAGCTTCTGAATCTGTTCACGAAGTGGCATCTCGATGGTTAGATTGCTACCCGCACAGGTTAGAACCAGAGCAAAGCGGTGACCTACCTTCTTCTTTGAAGCCTTCAGCGCGTCTTCAGCCTCCGCAAGCTACACAATCAACAGATATGGACGAGTGAGCAGGTGCAGCGGTTAGGAGAGGGCCAAGGCGATCATATCCTACCTTCTTTTGGAGCCCGCGAATCTCCTCGACGTTTGCTGCCGCATTGGTGTCAGGAGCTGCCGGCGGTAGGGTCGCGGCATTCGCTGGTGGGACGATGGACGAAGCCGCTTGAGCCTGAGCCTGCGCGGCCGCGAGCTCCTTCCTGAGCGAGGCCATCTGCTGTTGCGCCGTCTTCCACTGCTTTTCGATCGAGCTCGTTTCGGCTTCCAGCTCAGCCATTCTCGCCTTCGACGCCTTGCCGTCTGGCGAGGAAGGTGTGGGCGAGGACGCTTGCTTACTTATGGCGGCTCCTGAAGACGCGACCTGCGCCTTCAGTGACTTGTTCTCGTCCATGAGGCGGTCCATCTCAGCTTTCATGGCGCCGATCTCCGCCACGGCCTCCGCCTCGGCCGCGCTTGCTCCGCCGCCGGAGCTGCCGTTGTTCCCGGCGCTCGCTCGGCTGGGCGGCACGTAGGTCTCGACAGCGACGCCGGCTTGCTGGAGCTTCGCTTCAAGCGACTTGACGACAGCGGCCATTTCCTCCACTTCGTCGTCCCGCTCCTGGATCTTCTTGATCATTGTCGTCTTCAAGATCGCCGTCTGCGACTTGCTGAGCAGCTGCAGTTTGCCCAGCGACTCTTGCGCCTTCTGCTCATTCTCTCGCGCGATCTGGAGCTCCTGCTGGAGCTTGTTGTATCGTTCCTGGAGCTCCTTCGACGCGGTGGCTCCGTGGCTCGTGGCGGCGCCGGACGCTGGTCGCCCTGTGCCGAAGCCTACCCCACCACTAGCGCTCTTGCGCCGCGGTGTTCCGTTTCCGATCATAACCCCGGCGTCATCCTCGTCCTCGTCTTGGGCGGCAATGTCTTCATTTTCCTCGAGGCCCAGCTCGTTCTTCATCATTTGACGACGACGGGAATCCTCGTCGTCGTCATCGAATCGCCCGAGCGCACGCTGTGCGAGTCGTGGATCGTACGTCGCTGGGCGCGAGAACGACACGTTGCTCGAGCGACTGGAGCGACTGGCGGCGCTGCTGCCACGATCGCTGCGGTCGCGGTCGTAGCTGCCCCCGCCGTTGCGGTCGTAGCCGCGATCATAGTCGCGGTCGTCGTCGCGGTCGTAGTAATCGCGGTCCCGGTCCCGGTCCCGTCCACGGTCGCGGTCGCGGTCACGGTCCCGGTCGTAGTCCCGGTCGTAGTCACGATCGTAGTCGCGGTCGTAGTCCCGGTCGTAATCGCGGTCTCGACGCCCGCGGTCGCTGTCCCTGTCGCGCTCCTTGTCTTTGCGTGCGCGATCGGAGGACCGCGGTGACGACGCCGACGCGCGCGAGGACGAGGACCGCTTCTGACGGTCATCTGCGCTCGTGCTATCATCGTCATCGTCGTAGTGGCTCTCGCGGTCACGGCGGCTTCGGTCGCGGTCGCGGTCCCGCTCGCGCTCGCTGCTGCTGCGGTGGCGGGAGCCCTTGTCCGTCATACTCGACTCTCCGCTGGGATTTGATTGTGGCCCCGGGAGCTCAAGCCGTTCGGCTCGCTAGCGCCGGCCAGCACCGTGACGTGGTTCAACCCCACATCCTCCCCTTAGACGAGAGCTGGTGGTGTATTCATGGACGCATAACGGCCGCAGGGCTCCTTCGTCGTCGTTTCGGGATCGCCACAACGCCCTCCGCGCTGAAAATGGACCGACACTGTCCCATGCGAAAAAGAAGCTCCTTAAGATACACACGCACGCTTCAAGGTTCCCCACGGAGGGCTTTTTGTGTCAGCTAATAACTTACACGTAGCGGTGTCTGCTCGCCTCAGTCGCCTCCGACGGACGGCGCCTGCGGCCACAGGCTCGCGCCGAGCGGCAGGGGCATGTGTTGAGCATGCTTCCGGAGCAAGAGCAGGTCGCCTTGGCTCGCGTGGGTGGCCAAGCCTGTCGGCGGAGCGCCCGTCACGCGGCGACCAGGAATACGAGGAGGCAGCAGGAGCGCCGTCGGTCGCGGCGGCAGAAGCAACGACGGAGGCAGAGTATTCGTCGGTGTGGCCGTAGTACCAAGGTCTTTCCGCCGCGTCGCGATGCCCTTGGTGCGTGGCGGCAGGTCCGGCTGCTGCTGCTGCTGGTCGTCGTCTCCGTCATCGATGATCACACCCAGACCCTCGCGACTCGCTTGTTGGCCGCTGCTTTTGGCGGTGATGGAAGCCGCCGCGTCCACCAGGCGAATGCGCGGCTCGTGTTCGCGCAGAAAGTGCTGTTGTGCACCGATGACGCTGCCCGGGCGACACAGGCGCAGCCAGCCGATCGCCTCTTCGGCCGAGAACTGGAACGCCCGCATCAGGTGGCACGCGATGAGCGTACCCGTCCGCCCGAGCCCGGCGCGGCAGTGGACCGCAATCTTGGCGTGCCTTGAGGACGCGCAGAGCGCAAGAAACTTGGAGACGATGTGCGTGGGTGGGCTCGTGCCGTCCGGGAAGTAGAGGTCGACGACGTCGATGCCCGCGCGCGCGAAGACTTGCTTGTCGTACTTGGGCTTGTTGAGCCGCACGATGGCGCCGACGCCGCGCGCGCGAAAGTACTCGACGTATTCGTGCGGCTTGGCGCGCCCGAACCAGTTCTGCTGGCTCTGCGGGCCGGCGAACGCCGCGACGCGCGGCGTGACCCACGTGAGGTCGCGCGCGTCCGGGTCCATGTCGCCCAGGAACGCCGTGTCGTCGAACGCGTGGATATCGGCCGGGAAGAGCCCACGCTGGATCGCGCGTTCGAGCCCGCGCAGCACGTGGAGCACGCGGAGTCCGAAGCGGTCGACGTGGGGCGACGCATCGTGGAACGGCGGCAGATTGAGCTCCGCGAACGGCGCGAACGCGCGCTCGGCCGTCCACTTTTTGACGAGGATCGCCCAGCAGCCCAGCAGGCACGCAGCGTTCGCGCGGTGCTGCGGCGCCATCGACGTGTACACGCACACGCGTGTCGTCGCGGAGGCGTCTGCGTCTCGCTGGTTGTCGTCGCGGGACGTGGAAGCCGCCACCGAAGAATGCATCTTCTCATCTAGCATGCGCGCGAACGCGGCGATGTGCGCGAGATGGAGCGGGCCAAAGTCCAGATAAAAATTCTGATACGGGAACGCGTTCTCCACGTGGATGTAGGCCACACGAAGCGGTGACGCCGTCGGCGGCGGGGCAGCGTGGCCCGAGACCAGGTAGAGCGCGCCGGGCACGTACTCGAGCAGCTCCATCGACGAGCGCTTGGTCTCCGCTAACTTGCTAGGTGACGCGGGCTGTCTTGACTGGTCGCCAGTCGAATCTTGGGGAGTGGCTTGAATAAGCCCCGGGTTCCGATTGCTATCGCGCCGGAGATGGGGTGGACGCACGGCCCTCCAGCGCAGGTAGGCGCGTGGGAACATGCGCGGCACCCCCACTTCCCATGCGCGAAGGGAGAGAGCGAGGCGACGGCTGAAATAGCGAAGACGCGGAAGAAAATAAACACACACACACACAGACACAGACAGCATCATCACAACCAGCGCACCAAGCGAGTCTCCAGCGTTATGGGATCGTGCCCGATCAGAAGAAAACAACGCGCACACTCGGTGAAAAACGTTCCGAACCCATCCCGCCGATTTGGAGCTGCTCGTTGAAGCGTTGCGCGCGGAACTCAGCGTATACTATGTATATCTAGTATACACTATACATATTAGTATACAGTTCGCGCCCGATCTGAGCTGTTCGAGCAGCTCATTTCGCGAACAGAGATGCAGCTCCGCGCGCTGGCCGTCGCGCGCCGGCTGGCGCCACTACTAGCGCCCCCACAGCGCGCGGCCTCCGCCCAGCTGCGCCGCGGCTTCGCGTCCGGCGGCGCGTCGTCGTCGTCGGCGCTCGGCTTCCGCTGCGGCGGCTGCGGGCAGCCGTACGCCAAGTGGCAGGGCCAGTGCTCCGCGTGCCACGCGTGGGGCGGGATCGCCGCGGCGCCCGCGAGCGCGCCGCTGTACCGCCAGTCGAACGCCGCGCAGTTCGGCAAGTCCAAGCGCGTGGCGTGGGCCGGTGGCGCTACCGGCGGCGCAGCGCTGAGCAGTCAGACGCCCGTGTTCCGCATGAAGGACGTCGAGACCGACACGTTCGCCGAGCGTATCCAGCTGCCCGACAAAGAGCTGGTGCGGTACTGAGGCGTTGAGCAATGCGCGCCATGATGGAGGTCTAACGAGTGTGTCTATGGCATGGGGGATGGGATAGAACTGGGTCCTGGGCGGCGGTCTCGTCGCGGGCTCGCTCACGCTGGTCGCGGGCAACCCGGGCGTGGGCAAGAGCACGGTACGTTTGGGCGGCCACAAAGAGACCCGGCCGCCCACGGGTGCTCATTTATTATGCTTTGGCTGAAACAGCTCGCGCTCCAGATCGCCAACATGCTGGCCAAGACCGCGACGGTGGCGGCGCCCGACGCGCCGCGCCGCCGCGTGCTGTACGTGTCGGGCGAGGAGAGCGTGCTCCAGATCAAGATGCGCGCCGAGCGCCTGGGCGCCGTGAGCGACGAGCTCTTCGTGGGCAGCGAGACCAACATCGACACGATCGTGCGCATGATCGAGGCGCTTGACAACGCGGACGACGATGGCGACGGTGGCGGCGCGTTCGACGCCGTGGTCGTAGACTCGATCCAGACGATTTACGCGGACGACATCCCGTCGCCCGCGGGCACGGTGAACCAGGTCAAGGAGTGCACGCTGCGGCTGCTGCGGCTCGCTAAGCAGCGCAACGTGCCCGTGCTGCTCATCGGCCACGTGACCAAGAGCGGCGACATCGCCGGCCCCAAGGTGCTCGAGCACATCGTGGACACGGTCGTGCAGCTCGAGGGCGACCCGCAGAGCTCGCGCCGCTTCTTGCGGTGCCAGAAGAACCGCTTCGGCAACACGAGCGAGGTGGGTGTGTTCAGCATGACCGACGAGGGCCTCCAGCCGCTCGTGAACCCGCTGCTGGCGTTCGTCTCGGACACGCCGGGCGACGGCGTGTTGGGAAGTGAGACGACCAGCATCGACGGCGCGTCGATCACGATCGCGATGGAGGGCTCGCGCCCAATCCCGCTGGAGATCCAGGCGCTCGCGAACCGCACGCAGGTCTCGGCGTCCAGCGGCGGCGGGAGTGGCGGCGGCGGCGGCGGCTACTCGCGTGTGCGCGGCGTCGGCGTGCCGTTCGACAAGCTGCAGTTGCTCTTCGCGGTGCTCGAGAAGCGCGCCAAAGTGTCGTTCTTCAACCGCAACGTGTTCGTCAACGTCGCCGAAGGGTACGCGATCCAGGAGCCGGCGGCCGACCTCGCACTCGCGGTCGCGCTCGCGAGCGCCGTCACAAGCCGCGCGGTGCTGCCGCGCGCCATGTTCCTCGGCGAGATCGCGCTCTCGGGCCACCTCCGTCCGGTCAAGATGCTCGAGTCGCGGCTCACGGCCGCGCACAAGATCGGGCTCGAGGTCTGCGTGATCCCGCGCGCGCCGCACTGCGACGACACGCGCCGCGCCAAGACCAAGTTCGGCGACAAGCTGCGGCTGGTGGAGGCGTCCACGGTGCTGGAGGCGCTCCGCGTCGCGCTGCAGGTCGGCGACGCCGGCTCTGGCGATGATGGAGACGGGAGCGACGCTGGCGACGACGGGGGACGCGACCACGCGGGCGCAAACGTAGACGACGCAGTATATTAATGTACACACGGCCTCACTTGGCGCCGCGCTGCTGCTTGACGAGCGCGTCGAGCGACATGCCGAGCTTGTCCTGGAGCGCGACCGGCGGCGGCGACGGCCGCGACGCCGTGGGCTTGGCGCCGCGCGGCGCACTGGCCTTGTCCTTGCGCGGCCCGACCACGCGGCCGTTCACGACCGTGACGACCGCGGTTTTCTTGTTGTTGTTCCGGCCCGCGCCCGACACTTTGACGTGCGCGCGGTGCGCCATGCGCGTGGCGGTCGCGTTGCTGGTCTTGTGGACAACGTCGTGTTTCTAGAGGTGGCAGCACAACACGAAGCGGGGGTTAGTCCACAAGAGGACGCGACAGCGGACTTTTAAGTGACACGACGACGTACGCTCTTGTGCGGGTGGCGCGACGAGCTGGCCGAGGACGACGGCTGCGGCTGCGCGGCCTCGGGCGACGAGTCGCCGAGCTTCGCGACTGCAGTTCCACACAACACCACGCCGTGTGAGTTCACCAGGATGTCTCCCTATCCAGCACGCCGACCGGTAAACGCACTGGCCTCCTCGAGCGCGCGGCGCTGCGCCGGCGAGAGCGAATCGGCGCCCTTGCGGAGCTTGCGCTCGTAGAACTTGCGCAGCGCCTGGTCTTTGTTCGAGACGATCTTGCCGCCGGTCCACGGGATGCGCGGCACGCCCGCGCGGCTTGGGAGCGGCGGCGGCTCCACGACCGAGCTCTCCTTCACGTGCGCCAGCATCGCCACGCGCGTCATATCGGTCGCCTGGAGGTTTCTCTTGCCCTTTGGGGGGCAATTATTGACGTTGGGTGCGAAGGAAACCGAAATGTTTTCCTGCATCGAAAGGGAATATTACAGGACGATGTGAACATGGATTGGTGGAAAATGAACTTATAAATATTAGCCAGTGGGGTTGGGTTGATGTGGTAAAATATGGAAAATTTCCAAGTGTGGCGGAAATAGAGGCTTCTATTCAGAGCAATATGGATGTGGTACACACAACATTGGGGAACGATTCTGTGTGCTACTGTAGAGAGATTTGGTTGGTTTGGCTCGGCTCTTGTAGAGAAGAGGATCTTCGAATCGAATGCATTTCCTGCCAATCAGAAGTCAACCCTAGATGTGACGAGCGCGCGTCGGTCTTTTGAGTGAGTTTGATTGGTGGAAAATTGGTTTCTATGGTTTGTCCGCGTCATCTTCCTCGCGTTTTTGAAGTTGTTGGAACCTTTCTCGGTTCTGTGGGAAAGAAAGCGACAGGAGCATGCAGCGCGAGTGACGACAGGGGGTTCACGTTCCCAACGTTGGCTGTTCCTTGTGTCGGATCCAACAGTTGGGAAAGCCCCATCTTGGCACTCGACCAACAAACCCCGGAAACCCAACACAACATCATCATCATCACCATGGCCAGCACCAAGGAAGCGCCGACGCTGACGCCCGCGACGCCCGAGGAGCTCGCCAAGGGCAACGCCACGATCCACGTGCGCGTGCTGCGCGCGCGCAACCTGCCCACCATGGACTACGGCCGCCGCCAGGAGCCAGTCGGTGCGTTTTTTTTTGTCTTCTTTAGCGAATCTGTGAGCGGTGGCGAAAATGGGGCTGAGTTCGTTGGATGTCCCTATCACCAGTGCTCGTGGAGCTCGAGGGCGCGTCGCCCAAGCAGTGGGGCTCCACGGACCCGGCGCTCTCGGGCGGCGCCGCGCCCGAGTGGACCGAGGGCCAGAACCGCGAGATTGAGCTCTTTTACGACGCGGCGCTGCAGGCCCACACGGCGCAGCTCACGTTCGAGGTGTACACGGACGAGTCGGGCGACCAGCTCATCGGCACGGGCCAGCTCGACGTGAGCAAGCTCGCCAAGGCCAAGCCCACGACGCCGGCCGAGTTCACGGTCAAGCTCAAGGAGGCGCTCGGCGCGACGGGCCCCGCGCGCGGCGACGTCGTCGTGCAGGTCTGGTTTGGCCCGCCCGTGCGCAAGGCCTTCCGCGCCGCGCAGCGCATCTCGAAGCTGCTCGACGCGCGCGACCACGTCGTGGGCTCGGTCTGGTCGCTCGGGCTCAGCGCCGGCGCGCCGTTTGCCAAGTACCTCAACGGGTGCGTTCTATGATGATGTTGTGACTGACTGGGTTTGACCATTTAGTGCTGACGTGGACGTGACGGGAGAACCTGTAGCCCGCTGGAGTACCTGAAGAAGAACCGCAAGATCAGCGTGGCGCTGGCGGCGCTGCTGGGCGTGGTCGCGGCCGGCGCGACGGCGCTGTTCTTGGTGGTCGCCGTACCCACGGCCGCGATCGCGGCTTTCACGTTCCCGTTCTGGATCATTCCGTTCTTGATTGCCGCGTTCTTCACGGCGCCGGTGTGGATCCCGTTCGCGCTGCTCGTGGGCGTGTTCCTTGCGTTCGTCGGCGCGTTCTTCGTGGGGCTCGGCGTGACCTCGCGCCCCGTGCGCCGCAAGGGCGCTCTGCTCTCGAGCCGCATCAAGCACAGCGACGTTGGCCAGCGCGTCGTCTACGAGAAGACCGAGTAAGCCGTCCACGATGCCTATGCCCGATCTTGAGACGCGTGTCGCGATCTCGTCTACTTTCCTTTTCTTTTGGATCTGCTCTCCTCGCTTGAGGACCTACATTTTGAATGTGTGGCGTCGAAATGAAAATTCAATGCGACTTGAAATGAGCTGTTAGGATCATGGGTGGCGTCTCATATTGGGGAAGTCTCTCTGTCTCTCTTACTCTCTTGTCTCTCTGTCTATCTTTCGTTGCCTTTCCTCATAAGTTATCGCAAAATGTAGCTAAATATGCTGAACCAGACACGTATCACACATAGGCTGGGGTTGGTTGGGGAGTTCTTGTTCGTCTTGGTATTTTTCAGTGGGGGTAGATGAAGCTTCGTGTTTGTCGTCGAGTTTCTTCGGATGTATGGATGAATCAGTCTGTCGCGGACAACGCGCGGGAAGGTGTCTTCTTTGTTTCTTCGGGAGGGCACTCGGCCTTTCAAAGGTGTGTAGTGTTTCTTGAGAGTTCACGCCGAGTGCCCACCCGTTTCGAACGGTGTTGCCATGGAGGGATCAAGAGTTGTGGTGCTTTTTGTGGTGGAGTGTTCATGAGGATCAGCAGACAGCGAGAGCGAGAGAGATCGATGCGGCGAGAGAGACGTGACCATGCCACGCGTCGCACGTTACGCCTTGGCAAAGAGCTCGTTGTACAGCTCCTCGTCATCGTTGATCTCCGACGCACAGTAGCTCGCATCCGTGCTGCGAACATCGGACGGAGAGGCACCAAACACACTGTCTTCATCGTCGCTGATGGGCGCCGAAATGTCCTTGAACACATCCGAAAACACACTCGAGCGCTTGCTCTTGGCGAAGTCCAAGGCAGGCTGCGGGCCACGCTGCGCCATCACCACGCTCGGGCGGTGCGCATCGGTCCAATCCAGGGAGCTGCGCATCATCGTCGAGGCAACTTCTGATCCAGACTTGCGAGGCACGGAGACCGAGCTGCTACGACGAGTCGCTGAAGTGACAGAGGAGATCGAGCCACGCTGCGACGACGCCTCATCGTCACCACCACGAGCGCTTGTGAGGCTCAGGCGCGACGAACCCTTGACCGTGGAGGATGAGAACGAAGCACGCGCCTTCAAGAGAGAATTCTTGAGCGATCGACGACCCGACGACTTGTCGTCGCTCATCAAGTGGTCGATCTGCATTTGGCGCAGGTCGACTTGCTCGTTCAAGTGCTGAATCTTGTCATCCTTCACCTCCAGCGACGCGACAAGTGACGTGATACGGGTCTGGTTCTCCTCCACAAGCGCACTGAGAGTTTCGTTCTCCGCCTGGATGCGACACACCTCAGCGTTGACCGACTGCAAGCTTCGCGTCAAAAACTCCTGGTTCTCACGGAGCTGCTTGTTCTCACGCTCCTTCTCCGCCACGCGAGACTCGAGTGTCTCCACCTCGCGGTCCATGACACCGAGCGCAGCCGTGAGCTCCTCCATACGGCGCTGCTTGTCAACAACGTTCTTGAAGAGGAACATGTCCAGGTCGAAGCGGACGCCATCTGGCGAAAATCCGGCTGCACCGACTTCAACACTCGTGTTCGTCGCCTTCGCAGCCGCGGCCGCTTCTTCCATGTGCTGCACGAACTTCTTGGTGATCTCCTCGATAAGCTTCTTCTTGGTGGACAAGTGCATGTACAAGTTGCAAATCTCCCGGTCCTTCTCCAGCAAAGAAGCACGCATGCGTTCGAGTTCCATGTCCATGAACAAGTTACTCTCACGAAGGCTTGCAACCAGCTCAGGCTCGTCCGTGCCGGTTGAGGCCTTGACTGGGCTACCTGCCGATTGCCCGACAGAAGAGATGCGAGTCAACGAGACACGTTGGCCTTCTTGGTCACGCATCTTCGACGCAAAGAGACCACTGATATCCTCGACACGCTTCGAGAGCCGACCGATCTCTTCATCCTTGGTCACGACTTGCTTCTGCAGAGCCGCCACCAGCTGAGCCTTGGCGTCTAGTTCCGACTGGAACGCGACTTCGGCTTCGCGGCGGAATCCTTCTTGAGCGTCGGCACGTTGCTTCGTGTCCAGGTACTTCTCTTCCAGCTCCGCGAGTTGCTCGCTCTTTTCCTTCATCTGCTCCACAACTCGACGCTTCTCTGCGGCCTGTGCTTCAGCCTCGCAAGCACTCATCTTGGACAGCTCTTCGAGGCGAGCGTTCTCGGAGACAGCCTTGACGTTCTCGGTCAACAACAGATCCACTTGGGACTGAAGGGTTTCCACGAGTCCCGACTCCACTTCCTTGAGCGACGTTTCCTTCTCGTACAGGGAGAGGGCGTCCATCTCGAACCTCAGCTGCTTCTTCGGCGTCGAGCGACCCCCGAGGGACGATGTGCTGGCTTCACTGTAGCACGAGTCCTTGCGTCGGCTGCGACCCGAACCGTACTCGGACAGGTATGAGTCGTCCAGGTCTGTCGTCGGCGTGATGGGCCGTTCCTCTCCATAGCTGCCCGACCGACTGACCGTGTCACGGATGGGGGTGAACTGGCTGTAGTCATAGGTCGTGTGAGCCGACGAGTAGCGATCTTCAACGTCCGACAGATCATAGTTCTGCATGGACATCGAGGAGACCGTCGACGCCATCGAAGCACCAAAGTCCAGGCTTTGGCGAGATGGCCGCGAGGCTGTGGGCTTCTCGAGCGACAGGTGCTCCATCTGGATCGGCGACGTGGCGCGCGAGCCCGACGGCACGGCCACCGAGTTCACCACCAAGTCTCCGGTCATGGCCGTCATGTACGGCGAGGTCTTGTGGTACGCCGTCGGCTCGATCTTGCCAATCTTGACCGAAGGGATCAGCGCCGCCGACCCGTCGCCGCGCGCCATGTAGAGCGAGGCCTTGTCGCCGTCGTCGTACGGCGACGAAGCGCGCGGGGCCTTGTCGTATCCGTACGTGTGGTCTATCTTGTTGTAGTCTTGCGCGGGCAGCTTGCGTCGCTTCGAGAGCTTGGTCGACGGCTGCGGCGCGAGCACGGGCGACGTCGAGAGCCGGTGCGTTGCCACCGAGGAGGCCACCGACGACGCCGACGACGACAGCGCGCGGCGCGCGCGCAAAATCTGCTTGGCCTTGAGCTCGAGCGTGTCCACCAGCGCGCCGTCGCGCAGCACGCCGGCGTCGCGCTCGCACGCGCCGCTGAGCGCGCAGATCATGCGGTAGAGATCGCGCGCCGCGCCGCGCGGCAGCTTGGTCTTGGCGTTGTTGTTGGCCGCCATGCGCACCGGCGCCGGCGCAGCGGAGACCGCATGAACGCCCATGGTGCTGATGGTGTGGTTGGCGTAAGTTGGGAAGTGCCCAACGCTTTCAAGTCCGAGGCGCGTGTCCTTTTGCGCCTCGCCGCACCCCGCGCACACACGCAGACGAGCTCACCCACACACACAGAGAGACGCTGCACGGATCGGATCGCGCTCGGCAGAGGCGGCCCGGCGTGTACGGTCCCGAAGGTGGATGGAGGTCGGGTCTAGTGGGGGGAGGGGAGTAAATTAAATACTGAGGGAATGTATGGGCAAGGGAAAGCCAGTCATGCGTGTGATTGTTGCCGATGGGTGGGTCAAACCGGAAGAAACGTTGGAAACAAGCAAGAAACCAAACCCACGCCCCCACAAAAACAAAAACAGAAGAGCGAGAAGCACGGAAAAGCCGCAGAGAGATTTGGCGCCAGACCCGGGTCATCCACAGGCCAACATTGCGGACCAAAGCGACTTGTTGGGTTTGCCGCAACCCGGGAGTGTTGGTTCCGGACGGGTCACGAGGGGACGAACGTGCGGCTGAGAACGTCGAAGAGTCGAGAAAACCTGCACTAGCGAGCCAATCAGCGCCCTCCACGCTCATTTTCAAGGAACATGATTGGATGAAATAGAGCATTCGGGTACTCATCACGCGGCCCCAGAGGGTGTGTCATCGCGGGAGTTGGTTTGATGGTGACAAGAGTCTTCAACGAAAAATGTTGGGCGGCCGCCGCAGCCGCAGGTGCGACCGGACGTGAAACTGGCGCCAACGCCAACGGGCCAACGCGGCTTGTGAGATCTAGCGCGTCGTGTCCACCTTGTTCTGCGACGCTGCCCCTTGATCGGTGATTGGCATGTGTGTGCGACGGGCCATTGGGGGATGAGATCGCACGCTGTCACACGTCGCAGATTCGGCGAACTGGTCCCGTGGAATGGTCGGCGCGCACTCAGATTTTTCTTCTTCTGGGTAGGGCGAGCCATCGCAGCTGCCTCAGGAATGGCGGAGCACGTCGGTCTGTCCACGCTCGCTGGCTGTGTGCGTGGCGCGCCGTGGGTGCGGCCGAGAGAAAGGAGGCTCTAGTGGACGGTAGGGCAGCTTGGAGCTGATACCGTACCTGCAGTGAGAAAAGCTGGCGTCACGTGAGAAGAAGAAGAGTCCTTCTTCGCCGGCCGTGCCTCCCAACTGGCTGATCCAGCCAGCTCACAGCCAGTTCACATGCGATGGATGGAAGATGTGGCGAGACTCTCTCGCTCCGTGCTGTACGTTTTAGGGAGAGAGAGTTCGAGAGCGAGATGTCGCCGGCCGGTGACAGTCTCAGTCTCACTGGATGCGTCTGTCACCTTTCGCGGCAGAAGAGCGCGCCGGCCGTCGTTACCAACGCGCTTGACGCCTTCCCGCGTCAGCACCGGATCCCTCGGGACTCAGCGGTCGCGGTGGATTCTGCAGGGACGCGTCAGCGAAGTGCGGCTCATCTGGCTGACTGACTGGTTCAGTCTCATTAGGCTGGTCTTGGACATACCAAACCGTACCAGTAACACCAAGCCAATTCGTACTAACAAACCAGTGATGCTAATCAAAATCGGATCGAGAAGCTCAACACGGGAGATCATGAGCGATGGCGGTCTTAGGTAGTGGCATACAGCCCGCCAGCGCGCCAACAGAGGGCGAGCTGTGGGTACAACAAATAAAGTGGCTATGTTTACGGCTTCCACGCGCGCGAGGGTGCGCTGGACTCGCGCTTCGTGGCCGCAGCGGCGTCGGCGTCGGCGTCGGCCGCGACCTTGAGGGTCTTGCCTCGCACATGGTTCTCGTAGAGCTGCAGGATAAAGTCAAACGACGGGCGCTTCTCGGGGTCGCGAATCCAGCACATCTTCATGAGCCGCGCGAAGAACTTGGGGCAGCTCGACGGGATGCTCGGGCGCAGGTCGTGGTTGAGTACGCTCAGCGCCGCCTGGATCTGCGTCATGCCGTCGTACGGACAGCGGCCCGTGAAGATCTCCCACACGACGATGCCGAACGAGAACACGTCGGCCTTCTCCGTGTACTTGTGGTTGCCCAGCACCTCCGGCCTGCAACAAGCACAGTACATTCACACCAGTCAGTTCCCATCCAACACCAAAGACAGAGAGCCCTCATAGAAACGTACGCCATCCACTGGACCGTGCCGCAGTTGCCCGTCATGGTCTGGATATGGGCCTTGACGCGCGAGAGCCCGAAGTCCGAGATCTTGATCGAGAAGTCTTCGTCCACCAGCAAGTTCGGGCTCTTCATGTCGCGGTGCAGGATCGGCCGCGTGAAACTGTGTAAGTAGTGCATGCCACGGGCAATGTCGAGCACCATTCGGCTGCGCATCTTGACTGTGAGCCCGCGGCGGTAGGCGTGGAGCACGCCCCAAAGGCAGCCGCGCGGCAGCAGCTCGACCACCAGCGCGCGGCTCATCGGCTCGAGGCACGCGCCCAGCAGCGCGCAAATGTTGGGGTGGTTCAGGTAGCTCATGATCTTGACCTCGGTCTCAAACTCGCGCACGACGTCGTCGCTGAGGTTCTGGCGCAGAAGCACCTTCACGGCGACGTGCTTGCGCTTCCAGCGCCCCATGAACACGCGGCCGAACGCGCCCTCGCCCAGCACGCGGCCCAGTCGCAGCTCACCCATCGCGATGTGCACGAGCGGCGGTGTGTGCGCACCGCGTCCGGTGGCTCCGCCGACGCTCGGCTGATCGGTCTTGCTCTCGTTCCACGGGGCCATGAAATACGGGATGCCAGCTTGCTGGGCCTTCTCAAGACTGAGCGGCGAAAAGCGCTTTGTGACAACGTCGGCGGGGGTATCAACGTCTTCGTCTTCGGTGGTGGCGATGGCGCTGGGCTTCTTCTCCTCGTCACTCCCCTCGTTTCCCACGCGAAGTTGAACCGTGGCTTGCGTGAGAGCGCGCAGCGGCGATCCGATAGGCGGCGTCGTCGGCGTCGTTGGCGTCGTTGGTGTAGTTGGCGTCGCAGGCGCGCGGCGCTGGTCGCGCTCGTCATCGTCCTCGTGGGAGAGCTGCACGCCCGTGCGTATGGGCGATCCGCAGAGCTGGAAGAACGCCGAAGGCTTCTTGGCCGCCGTAGCAGCCGACGCCGTCGGGAAGCAGTGCACAGTCTTCATGGTACGCACACTGGATAAAGGCGCGCGCAGCGGGCAAACTGAAGACTCGTATGAACAGCGCGGACGGAGGCGGCGGAAGGAGTCTTCTCTTCTGGAGGAGCTCGCGCAGTTCCACAAAAACTTGGGGAATGAGGCGCTCGGACTCTTTGTCGGGAGACCTGCGGGGCAACACAAATCAATGAATTGAGCTCACGCACGGCCGTTCTCGATCTCAAGCCACACAACCAAAAGTGAGCTCTGGTTTTCTTCCCGGGTAGTCTCTCCACAGCAAATGCGAAGAGATCACACAAAATGAGGTGTCACAACAGCACGCGCAATACATTGTCCCCCGAAGGTTGCTTCTATTCCACCCGCTCGACGCGAGCGGGGAATGTTGTGGCTATCCGAAACGAGTCGTCACACATCACATGGGCGCGAGCAGGATCATGCGGAAGCCCGAGACGCCGTCCCGCACCGAGCGCTGTGCCTCGAGCTGGAAGCCGCCGGCCTCGAACAGCTTAATCGTGGCGACCGCCGCGTCGTCGTCGGGGATGAACGCGAGCAGGCCTTTGCACGAGGCCTCCAGCTCCAGAAGCCGTGTGTTGATGTCCTGGGATGGCAAGCAAAAATTTCCATATTAGTCGCATGTGCGATGATGATCGTCATTCGCTCGTTGGGTGCACCCACCTCTAGAACGTGCTGCAGCAGCTGCTTCCCGTATCCCTTGTTTCGCTTGTCGACGAGCACGCCCACGAGATCGATCTCGACGACCTGGGCGCCCTCTTCCGTGACCATTCGCCACCGCGCCGTCGCGATCGGCGCGTCTCCAACTGTCAACGAACAGCACTTTCATTAGACTTGCCAGGGGGGCCAGTCAACGCATCTCCAAACGTACTGAATGCGATCAGGTGTCGCGCGACGGGGTCCGTGGGCAGCTCGATCTTGTGCGCGCCGAATATCCGCCCGCGCAGGATCTTCGTGAAGGTCCACTGGCCCTTGTCCAGGTTGTGGATCGACGGGTTGCGCTGCAGACAGTCGTACCCTTGGACGCTAAACACGTTCATACGCGGACGGTTCTACGCACGGACAACACGTCAATCCCGACAGCTCCATCGCGCCGTAATTGTACGGCACCGTACTCGCAGAAGCTGGAACACGCGGCTCTTGCCGGTGTGACCGCAAATTGGACATTTCGAGCCCTACCAACGCAGCCAATGCGTCAATTCAGTTCGTTCTTTCTGGATACGACGAGATCTGGACACTGCGAATCGTTTCGCGCCTCACCTGCTCGTGGTGGTGATTACAGACCGAGCATTTCGGCGCGCCCGCGGGCTCCATCGCCAATAGCGTTGGCCCCGACGTCACAGTTGGAGGGCTTTCGACGTGTTGAGGAACGGAGGCACAGGGAAAGCATTAAGTTCGCCGTCTCCACTAAGTACGCGATCCTCGAGGGCGCGGAAATATTCCCGTCCGGGTTGAAGTCTCTTCACCGTGCTTCATCACATCATCGCAAGTTCAACGCCATTTTTCTTCTAGTTTGGAATACCCTCACAATACATACTCTACCAAATATAGTTTATTATTGAATCTATGTAGCGTAAAAATATAATACAAGTGTCAAAACCTCTTTGTATTGATAAGTCACCCGACTGCTATCAATCAGTACAAATCTCCCTGCATGTGCCATAGTTGCAGATCACCGAGGCACGCGCGCACACACACCACAACGGCGCTTGGCCCTCTCGCCGTGGGTGCTGCTTGGTCCGGAGTAAGCGCCCCAGGTCCATCGCGTGAGCTTACGACTCGTGTACTGTATGGCGCCGCTGTCTCCCTCCCGTTGAGTCTGTGTCAGCCTCGCTTCGCCTCGTGGGAGACGCGCTCACTTTCCGCTTGCGTCACACCAGTCATTCCGCAATTTTCCCCGTCACTGCGGCGATCGAATCTTCCTTCCTCCCTCGCTTCGAATCCCCATGCTCGGCGCGCTCAAGCTCTCGTTCTACGGCGCGCTGCTCGCGGCCGCCACGGCGCCGCACGTCGCGGACGCGCGGCTAGTGCTGTGGCAGTACCGCGTGCCGTCGCTGGCGCTCGCGCGCGACTTCTCGGCGGCGCCGGCGCCCACGGGCATCTGCGACGACCCGGTGAACGCGGCGTCGCCGTTCTGCGACGCGTCGCGCTCGATGGACGAGCGCGTGGACGACCTCGTGGCGCGCGTGCCGCTCTCGGCTGTCGGCGGGCTCATGATCGACAATGCCACGGAGCTCAGCGCCGCGAGCCCGCCCGTGCACCTGCCGGCGTACCCGTGGTGGAACGAGGCGCTCCACGGCGTCGGCGACTGCGTCGGCGTCAAGTTCCGCGGCGAGACGCCGTACGCCACGAGCTTCCCGCAGGTCGTCGGCGTCGCCGCGTCCTTTAACCGCACGCTGTTCTACCGCCTGGGCGAGGCCATCGGCACGGAGGCGCGGTAAGATCCTATTGCATCGTATGACGGCGCTTATGGCATGAATAAGTCCTAACGAGCGTTTGTGTTGGAATGAGCAGCGCGTTCTACAACGCCGGCAACAGCGGACTCACGTACTGGGCGCCGAACGTCAACATCTTCCGCGACCCGCGCTGGGGCCGCGGCCAGGAGACGCCCGGCGAGGACCCGGTGCTCACGAGCGAGTACGCCGTGGCGTTCGTGCGCGGTATGCAGGGCGACCCGGCCGAGGGCGAACCCGCGGCCAGCAACACGACGGGCTCGGCGGGCTTCCTCAAGGTCTCGGCGACCTGCAAGCACTTTTCGAGCTACAGCCAGGAGTTTGCGCGCCACCGCAACGACGCGATCGTGACCAAGCAGGACCAGGCCGACACGTACTTCCCCATGTTTGAAGCCTGCATCCGTCGCGGCCGCGCCACGGGCGTCATGTGCAGCTACAACGCCGTGAACGGCATCCCGGCGTGCGCCGACCGTGACCTGCTCACGGGGCTCGTGCGCGAGAAGTGGGGCTTTGACGGCTACATCATGTCGGACTGCGGCGCCGTCCAGGACGTCGTGGCCGAGCACCACTACACGCAGTCGCCGCTCCAGACCTGCGCCGTGACGCTGAACGCCGGCATGGACCTCAACTGCGGCCAGTTCCTGCAGCAGCACCTCGTGACCGCGCTCGACAAGGGCGTCGTCAAGCCCGAGGTCGTGCGCACGGCGCTCAAGCGGCTCTACCGCATGCAGATGCGCCTCGGCATGTTCGAGAAGCACCCGCACCCGTTCGCCGACATCTCGGCCGCCCAGGTGGACTCGGCGCCGCACCGCAGCCTCGCGCTCGAGGCCGCGCAGCAGAGCATGGTCGTGCTCAAGAACGAAGGCGGCGTGCTGCCGCTGAGCACCGACTCGCTCGCGCTCGTGGGCCCGCACTTTAACGGCAGCACGGTCTTCCTCGGCAACTACGCTGGCTTCCCGTCGTCGATCTCGACGCCACTGGGCGCACTGGCCAAGTTTGCCAAGAACGTGAGCTACGCGTTCGGCTGCAACGTGTCGTCGAGCGACCACAACTTTGACAAGGCCGAGGCCGCGGCCAAGGAAGCTGACCAGGTCGTGCTGTTTGTGGGCCTGGACCAGTCCCAGGAGCGCGAGGACCTTGACCGCGAGACTATCAAGCTCCCGGGTCTCCAGCCCGAGCTGATTGACCGCGTGCTCAAGGTTGCGGCTAAGCCCGTGGTGCTCGTCGTCATCGCTGGCGGCTGCGTGGACCTGAGCAAGTACAAGAACGACCCCAAGGTAGGCGCGATCCTGTACGCCGGCTACCCGGGCCAGGCCGGTGGCCAGGCCATCGCGGACGTGCTGTACGGCGCTGTGAACCCGTCGGGCCGCCTCACGCAGACGTTCTACAGCGAGGACTTTGTCGAGACCACGTCGCTGTACGACATGCACATGCGCCCGTTCGAGCTCACGGGCAACCCGGGCCGCACGTACCGCTTCTACAGCGGCACGCCCGTATTCGCCTTTGGCGAGGGTTTGTCGTACACGAACTTCAAGGTCGAGCCGTCGGTTGCGGGCTCGTGCGACGCCTCGGGCGCCTGGTCGGCCAACGTCACGGTGCGCGTGACTAACACGGGGAAGCGTGCCGGCGAGTTTGTGGCGCTGCTCTTCACCGTGCCGCCGCGCGACACGTCGCAGCCGCTGAGCACGAGCCACCCGCTCAAGTCGCTCGCGGCCTTCGACCGCACGCGCCTGCTCAGCGCCGGCGGCGACGCGCAGACGCTGACGTTTGAGCTCTCGAGCGCGGCGTTCGCGTTGGCCGATGAGCACGGCCAGGTGGCCACGCAGCCCGGCGCATGGGAGCTGCTCGTGGACGGCGAGAAGATCCGCGTGAACGTCGGCGAGGGCGCCGGCTGCGGCGTGCGCCTGGACAAGACCATCAAGGCGTAAGTCGCCTGACGCTGTTTTTTGGCATGGACAAAAGGAGGAGGTCTCAATCGGCACATACGTGATGCCAGCGTGCTCATTTTGAAATGGAGAAGGAACATAGCTGCACCGAGAAACCGGTGAGCAGGACGTCTTTTTGGACAGGGTAAAGGCATGAGTAAAGTCATCCCTACCAGACCTTCATTCGCTGACCGTTTCCCCCCTCTCGCTCCATCCAACCCATCGTGTACCCATATTTTTGTAGCTGTTCGCGCTGCCACGTACAGTTGTGTTGGGGTTCTCTGGAGCTCAAAATGCTGGGTGGACGGTGTTCAGATGCCACAGAGGCGCTGCTTCGTTTGGGTACAGGCAGTGCACAGTGAATCAAGCGGCGCGGGATTCTTTGTAGGCGACGGTGGTTGCAACCGGAAGGGCTCCGTTCCCCCCATCCGACGGTTCAGAGGGATGAACCCAGTTGAAGAGGGTTCAGCCGCTCGCCTCTCACACACGCTGATTGTGGCTGCCGAGATCTCAAGACATTTCGTGAGATTCGCGTCCTTTTAGTGGTCAGAAAAGAACGGAACAAGCGGAGGGGCACCCTTCGCTTCAAGGTTCCACACGCGTGCTCGAGAATAAAATGGGTAGGTTCCTGTGAGGGGCGCATGCACCCTCAACGGCCCTGGCCACTCCGATGGGTGCAATAAGCGAGAGGGGAGGGAGCGAGCGAGGAAGCGTTGTGAGAGAGGAAGAACGAGCCCTCTCTCAGTGCGAGAAAAGCCTCGACGTACGTAAGAAGCAACTGACTGACTGGACTCCATGCGTCCGCAGTACTACACATCCGATAGCACGGACGAGGAAGAGAAGACCTGGGAGGTCGTGGCCTCGCCGGCGCCGCCGCGCCAACCGAACGCCACGCCGACCTACAACTACAGCTACATGCCGGACGACGAAGGAGGCGGCGTCGGCGTGCGTGAAAGTGCCGTGCGGCAGCACTACGGCTTCTCGCAGCCGCGCGCGTCCGAGCCGGGTGGAGGCCCGCGCTCGAGCGCTGGTACGCCCACGAACGGCGGTGAGAGCGTGTTTGTCCGTGGCACGCTCGGCGGCCGCGACATTGAGGCGCTCGAGATGGCCAAGGGCATGGGTGGTGTCGGCGCCAAGCAGCAAAGTTACAAGGGCCGGTACCGCATGTGGCCTGGGCTCCTGTTGTTCGTGCTGCTGATCGGCGGCGCCGCCACGCTCGCGACCTACGAGGCCATGGACGCGCACACCAAGGCACAGAAGCTCAAGGACGCGTACGAGCGCGAAACGTTCAACGCGTCGACGATCAGCGACGACAAGATCACCGGCAAGGAAGGCGGGGACACGGTCTCCGGGAAGGACCTCGTCTCGGACGATGGCGCGATCGGTAACCCGAAGGTGTACCCGGCGAGCGCGTGCGAACTGCCCAACTACCTGAGCAAGAACGGCCACATCGTCGCAGTCGCGGCCAACGGCTCCGAAGTGCCGCTGAAGATCAAGGGCATCAACTGGTTCGGCATGGAGACGTACGTATTGTACCACATCTCCTAGAGGCGAAGACAACTAACTGACTTGCTCTTTATGGTATTTGCAGCGGCCAGGCCATGCCCTTTGGCTTGTGGGACAACCAGGACAACGGCACGACCGCAGTACGTCACTCCGTGTCCACCATGGCGTTGTGGTTGATCTATGAAGCTCATGAGAACTTGTGTGTGTGCGTTTACAGTACCAAATCGCGTCGTTCCTGTCGCGCAACAACTTCAATGCCGTGCGGCTGCCGCTCATGGCGGCGTCGATCCTCGAGAACAAAGTGCCGAACGGCGCGCTCATGAACAAGCAGGAGAACCGAGGAGTGAGCATCAAGGACTACCTCTCGCTGCTCAAGAGCATCGTCAAGGTGCTTCAGTTCCGCAACATCGGCGTGCTGCTGAGTATGCACACGCTCACGTACAGCGACAACGGCAAGCTCTGGTACAACGCCGATGTGCCCGAGGACAAGTTCCTCGAGTCGATCGACATACTCACGGACACGCTGTGCTCGAACGAGTACTGGAACGTCATGGGCATCGACCTGAAGAACGAGCCGTCCGGCGCGACCTGGGGCGACGGCTCGGCAACCGACTTCAACGCCGGCGCCAAGCGGATCGCGAACCGCATGCTCAAGGGCTGCCCGAGCTGGATGGGCTTTGTCGAGGGCATCAACAGCAAGCACACCATGTCGATCGGCAGCGAGACCTTTTCATACTATGACTGGTACGGCGGCGGTCTGCAGGGCGCCAAGACCGCCGGGCTCGATTTTGCGGTCAAAGACAAGGTTGTATGGGCGCCGCACTATTACACGCCCGCGGTGTACCCGCAGGCGTACTTTTTCGGCGGCGGTGCGCTGGGCGCCGGCCTACAGGGCTATGTGGAGCTCGGTGACGACGAGCTACGCACGCGTATCAAAGCGACGATGGACGACATGTTCGGCTTCCTAGCGTCGGAGACCGGCCCGGCGCTGCTACTCGGCGAGTTTGGTGGGCTGTATGCAGAGGATCTGCACCCGAAGAAGACGACCAAGCGCTGCACAGACTTTAGCATCGAGATCATCAAGCAGCCGGGCTGGGCGGGCGGCTTCGTGTGGTCGCTCAACCCGGAGAGCGAGTACCAGTACAACCCCGCGGACACGCCCGGCCGGTTCTTCGAAGGCCTGGTAGAGCTGGATTGGCTCTCGGCAAACAAAGAATACCTCAAGGGCATGGCCGCCATGGACGATATGGACAACCTCCAGCCGTTCCCGTGCTTCCCTAAGAAGGGCACGTCTACTAAGACCACATCTGCCCCGAAGGACGGATCATCGTAGTCTCACAATTACACATACTTCATGGCTGTAACGATGTCGATACGCATCCACGCTAACGAAAATCCCCGCATTTGGTGGTTGGTGGAGATTGTTCTTTTTGTTTTGTCTTTCAACTTGTATTAATGAGCGCGCTTTGGCCTCCCCCTCTCGTTCGCACGTCGTGTTCTTTTCTCTCTTGACTGGACGCATCTCAAACGTCTTACACATCCAGCTTGCGGACTCCGTTCGCGTCGACGACCTGGCGTATTACATGATACGTACAGTGTAAGAACATGAGCATTCTCTCCAGTGGGGACCAAAATGAGCGTCGTACCTTGTAGATCCACTCGCCGTTGCGCACGAGGAAACGCATCTCCAACTCGGCGTGACACTTCTTCAAGATGCTGGTCGCCTGCTCCAGCGTAAGGTCCGGCTGCACTCACAATAGAGATATTCAGACGGTGATCACAAACATCGACCACAAGAAGCTGAGCGCACCTTCCACTCGCGGTCGAAGATCGACAGGCAGAAGTTGGAGCCGTAGCCGTGCGCGCCGTAGTTGACCTTGACCATCGAGCCGAGGTAGTCGACCCAGTGGAGCGACGGGGTCGGCACCTTTTCGTCCTGCGGCGTGACCTGCTGGTCGAGCGAGCCGATGAGCAGGTTCACCTGGTACGGCGACTTGCGCAGGAACCGCGCGAGCTCGCCGCGCACGTAGTTGGCGGTCGCGTGGCCGTCGAGCGTGACGCCGTTTCGCAGCTCGTAGAGCTTCATGTTCTTCTGCACGTACTCGCCAAAGCCCACGCGGTCGGCCTGTGGGCCGGTCGCGACCATGACCTTGTGCGCGTCGAGCTCGACGTACTATGTGACAAATAGCGAATCGGGATTTCGCGAGCATTTAGTTGGCCGGCTCCGCCCGTGTTCGCATATCACGAGTCAAACCAACACGCACCTTGTCCTCATCGTCCTTGTACACGAGGATCGAACGCGCCACCTTCGCGTCGGCCGCGAACAGCACAAAGTCCTTGCCGACGATGCCGAATACCGACTCGGTCATGTTGCCCCAATCTTTCTTTCTTGCCTCTTGCTTGTGTGCGAGAAGCTCTCGAAAATCTTTTGCTTCGAGGGCGCCCCCTTTTCGATCTGCGCAGTTATACCCAATCAGGAATTCTTCTGCGAAATGATTCGCTGAAAATACGTTTAAGATCTTTGATTGGTTAAAATTACACCGGTCCTGGGTTCTCCTTGCTTCTGCAAGATACACCGCCGTTTGGCGCTCCCCACCAAATGTATCTCGAGCGTCCTGCTCCAGATGAAGAGGCGGAGGCGAGCCCCTATCGCTTCCCTGTTCGTTGTTCACTGTCAAACGCACTGGTCCGAGACAGCGGCATGGGTTGATCCTGATCGCCTTCATGTTTCCAAAAGATCTTTGGTGCCTTCCGCCCTTGTCGAGATGCCTGACATACCGGTATCCGTAAGGTATTCTGGATACTTTCACCCCATCTCGGCCACTTCAATACGAAAACTACGCGTAAACTACCTCTCCCCCGAAAGCTTCCCCCAAGTGCAACCGTGAGTGAAGCAAGCTTCCGTTCTGCCGAAGGGGGGAGGAAGAGAGGAAAGAACTAACAAGGCGTCCTTACGCCCGCCCCTACGAGCAAGAGGGGGGGGGGGAGGGAAACGCCACCAGGAAGAGCGTCGTTCCGCGGGCCACGCAGCGAGACCCGCGAGGACGAGCCGAAGCGAAGGGACCGGCTGCGCGCGGCCTCTTGTGTGCCAGTGAACGTCGAGCGACGCGTCTGTGTCACACCGGACGACGAGCATGGCGAGCCCGAGCGCACGCGGCGAGGCGAGCCAGCGGCCCAGCGCCGGCGAGCAGCGGCTGCTGGACCTGCTGGAGCAGGCGCCCGCGTCGCGCTTCGCGGCGATCCTCAAGTGCATCCCGGGCTGGCAGTTTGAAGGCCAAGCGAACTTGCGCCACTGGAGCAAAGTGCTCGACAAGCTCAAGGAGCAGCTCACGACCGCGCTGGCGCAGTGCCCGCGGCTGCTGGTCGCTGCAGCGCCACGAGCAACTGGCGGCGATGCAGGAGACGACGGCGCAGTTGTCGCGACCGACGCCGCGATGGGGGACGACGACGAGCGGCAGTTGACCGAGCAAGTGTACGAGGTGCTTCGCTTCACAGCGATCCTGCTGGAGAATGCATCGAACAAGCATTTGTACAATGCCACCGAGGTCCGTCGCGTCTCTCTTGTGTATGTGTATGGGTGGGAGGGGCGACAAGTCTAACGTGGTCGCTCTGCTCTTGTTCCAAACAGACTGTGGTGGCGTTTATGGGTGCACGAAGTGACCGTGTATCGTTCGAGGCGACTCACGTTATGGCTGCACTGGCGTTGCCTCCGCAGCAGCACCGCCACGCAGTGGACCCGATGAGTGCGCTTGCCGACAACCCAGCGTCCAGCAACTCAGCTCTTCGTCGCCGGCTACTATCTGTTGCCCAAGGCCATGGAGCGCATGGCGGCATGGATGAGCTGTCTGATATCTGGAGCGGCAATGCTGCGAGCGATGAAGACCTTCGTCGACTTGTTGGTGCGACGATCTATCAGTTTTATCGTCATGCACCATACTCCTCGGATGAGCTTGTATCTGTCACCCTCGATACAGACTCAGTGGAGAGACTCACCACGGCGTCCACCGACTATCAAGCTGGTGATGTTTGCGAGCAGCTCATTGAACGGTTCGCGGTACCATCAGATCATCAGTTCCAACTCCTCGTTCGGATACGAAGTGTCGCAGTTGCTGGAAGACAGACGCGTTCTGCACCTGCGCAAGAAAATGCGATCGTCGAACGGCTTTATGCACTTCTGGCTCTGTTCTATTTGTTCAGTGACTCGCTGGATGTCGCCGCGCTTGTCGAGCACAACTCGGGTCTTTCTCGCGGTTTGACGGAAATGGTGCGGATCGAGAAGAACGAGGATGTGCCTCTACGAGTGAGAATCACAGCGCTTCAAGTGCTCGCAGCGCTCGTGTACGATCGTGCTGAGCGAGGCGGTGCCGGTGGTGTTCTCGGTCGTCAGTCGAATGTTTTGCAAGCACTCGGTGTTGTGAAGGGTGCCCCGCACGGGGTGTTTCCGTCCTTAGTCCGATTTGTTTTGTCGGAGCTTAGCCAGCTTGTTCCCAGGAATCGTGCCACCAGTGGAGGCGCCAGAAGCGGATCGTCTTCCGGTTTTCCAGTGGTTGATGCTGCGCAAGGCAGTGAGCAAGACGGTGACATGGAAATGAGCCTCGCAGTTGCCTTCGTCCAGGCGACAACAGATTGGCTCACACCTGAAGACGCAGAAGTTCTTCGGACTGGGTTGTTTCGGGACCCACTTCATCCCCAAGACAGTAAGTTGTGCTGGTTTGAGGCGGTGCTCGTCCTCTTAAACCACGTTGTTTCGATGCAAACCGGAGCGGCAGTTTTGACTGAGAGCGGTGTCATTCCTGCTCTTCTTCACGTGGCATCTTCCCCCGCTGTAAGCGCGTTCCACACTTCGCAAGTCACTCTTTGTGTCCAAGCTCTCGAAATGACGGTCAACACACATCCCGCTGCTGCTGCATTATTCAGAGACCTCAATGGCGTTGGGATAATTATCGACAGGCTGCAAGCTGAGGTGTTCTCCACCGAACATTCGTCTGATGCGACCGTACAACTACCAGAAACGAAGACTGTCCTCACCATTGCGCTTCTGGTGATGCTCTCAGTATCGTTCCATTCACAAGGAGTGATGAGCGCCGGCGCAACCAGCCGCGTCATTCGTGATGGAAGCCCCTTGAGCAAGACGCTGATGAAGATTTTGGGCAACATTGACAACTTCGGTCCAGTGGTCTTCGCCCAAGCTGCAATTGTTGTATCTGATGTGATAAACAACGATCCAAGCAGTGTCAATCAGATTCATTCGGGAGGAATCGCGGATGCTTTCCTGAAGGCCCTTACTCGGTGGGATGTTCATGAGCTGCGATCGTCGAAGATTCTTCCTCCTTCGTCTGAATTGATAATGGCAATTCCGAGTGTCCTGAGCGCGCTGTGTCTTACCACATCACATGCGGAAAAGGTCGCCCGTTTCAAGCCACTGTTGTATTTACTCGACTGCTTTGCCGCTCCCTCATACGCGACCGAGGACTGCGATCATCTGCAGGGGGACGTTGCCGCCATCGTGGGGTCTGGAATATTCGAGATGATGCGTCAAGTTGCGGGCTTTCAAACGGCGGCTATTCAAGCGTGCGTTGAAACCGCGAAAAAGTTGATTCGTTTCGGGGAAGAGAATCACGACTGTGTCAATCCAGTACAGCGCGAAGACAATTGGAGGGTGTTGGTGCGCATGACATCCCATTTCGCTGATGTTCTCGAGCCAATCTTGAGCAAAGCGGAACACGCTTCTTCTTTTTCAGACCACGGAGGAGTGTTGAGCCTGCTCAAGCTGTATCGACTCGTTTTGCCCACACCGAGCGCATTTTTTTCGAGTTTGGTGAACGCCCAAGGGGCCAAAACTCGTCAGCAGATACGACAGAGCGCGGCTTACCAGCAGGCCGCTCATTCTCTGACTGTCGCACTGCGTTCATTCGCGTCACAGCAACCAGCAAAAATGTTAAACGTGATTATGGCCGAGATGGGAAAGCACGTCGACATGTTTCGGGAGCATCGAGGGGTTGTTGAAGGACTGTTCAGTACCCTCTCTAACGACCAGTTGGCGGAGTTATTTGGGCTGGGTGCTCGAGAAAGCACTGACCGCCCAGGAGTCGAGGCATCACCCGACATTCAAGTGATTGGTCGTGATATCCGCCTTCTTTCCTTTATCGAATGGCTTGCTGGCTTACTTGGTTGGAGTATGCAAGCTGCACAGACTGGACTGCAAAGTCGCCACTGGTTTTCAGAGCTCATGTCCAGAACGAACTCCGCTACACTGGACAAGCTGTTTGCAGTCACGAGGGAGATCCAGCTCGAGAGGTCAAAGGTGGTTGGCGCTCATCGAGTTACCAGCTCCGATTCATCAAGCAGACCTGTGGTATCCAGTACAAAAGCGAGCGGCATGTGGAAGCTTTGCTCGCTGTTATTGCTGCGATTTACTTCGGTGACTCGAAGCCTTCTCGTCAACATGAGCAAGACCCTTCTGTCAGTTCCGATCCAACATCGACGGGGAGATGAGAGCATTCAGCCATTGGCTGTGCACGCCCAGGCTATGGCACAGCTCATCGCGAAAACGTTGCACGATGATATTCAGTATGTTCTCTCAGAACAAGTTGGCCATGGCTCTCTTGACGTGTTCGTGAAGAAGTACTACCTCGTCTTCGTGTTGGAGACGGTGATGCAGACGATTTTCGACTCGAAGAAAAAGCAAGCGAATGCTCTGGTGTTGGACAAGTTTTTGTCACTTCGATCAGGCATTGATAGTGCTACACCTTCTCGATCATGCTTACACGACATGCTTGAGGTTTTGATTGGTGACTGCTTCGACGAATTTTCAGCGGGCAACACAGCAGACAGCGCTCGAATGCAAGAGCTATGTGTGCGGGTATGTGCGAACGCGCTCCAGCATCTTGGTGATTTAGAGACGTTGCGTTCAAGTCAGATTACCGTCTCGTTGGTGACAAGTGATGATGGTGAAGCTGGTTTTGATCTTCGAGCTTTATCTGTACAGCTCCACCAAGAGTGTCTCGATCTTCTCTTACGCCTTTGGCGACACCCTGAGGTTCGGACATCCCCTGTTCAGAAGTATGCCCAAGAGTTGCTGCCAGCAGTAATTATGGTTCTACGACACCGTCTCGATCGTGACAGCTCACATGGATCTCCAACTAGTTCAACAAGTGTTTTGGATCAGTTGCGCTCAAGCAGTAGAACAAGAGGTCGTCACGATATCGGGACTGCATTTGGCGATTTCCCTGGGGCAGGTAGTGTTCTCGACAGAGAAGATTTCCTGCACGCGCTGTTTGGTGGAGATGCAGGTCGAACAAGAGCAACAAGCACACGCCCTTTTGAAGTTGACTCGGCGACTGTTGACAACTTGGTCGCAATGGGTTTCCCACGGGGCCGAGTGGAGAGGGCAATTCGTCGCGTCCGCGTGAATGATGTTGAAGTTGCAATGGAATGGCTTTTATCACATCCAGATGCCGGGGACGACGATGAAACCGGTGCTGAAAGTGACAACCTGGGGGATGTATCGGCCGAGGCGCCTAGCACGCTGGTTGAAAATGATGGTGAAACTGCGGTCGCCAGTGAAACAGAGCACACGGAGCAAGAGGCAGCTCTATTCCAGCAATATGCGACTCTACGTGAAGAGTTCGAAGATGGTTGCTTCGCTATTCTGCGGTATCAGACATCGATTCAAAAATCGTCCGAACTGCAAGATTCGTCGGACTCGGCGGGTGCTTTGAAAGTCTTCGTTGTCACATTGGCTCAGTATTTGGCTCTCTTGTGCTCAAAGATGGAGGACGAGCGCCTGAAAGTAATCTCCCGTGTGAGCAAGGCTCTGTTGGATGCCATGTCATCAAAGCAGGAGCCCGATGGTTACGTGATGTCGGTGAGTCATCTTTTGGCGGCGATACTCCAGCTTGACCAAGAGTCAGTAACTGCCTTAACGACCCAAGCGCCATCATTCGTGGAGGTGTCAGCGAGCTTTATTCGAAGTGAACTCGGCGAAACTGGGGAGATGAGACGGTCATATGCCCCTCTGCTTCTTGTGATTGATGCATTGCAAGCGAGTGATTCAGCTGCAGCAAACCAGCCACCCCTTCTGAATGAGACTGGTGCACCAGACGCAGCGTCGCCTCATCCCAAGCTCGGTGCCGAAGTACGGAACGGATTAGTCCATATTGCATTGCAAATCATGGCGTCATCAGACGTTCAGCGAGACACTGCACACGCGTTGTGGCAGCTACTTGCTCGCATGACGCTGGACTACGATGTTGCAAGTGAGTTCTTTTCGTCAGGTGGGTTGGAAAAGCTATTGAACCTCCGATCCGAAGCTATATTTGCTGGATACAAGGAAATGACTGCCACCATCTTGGTTCAGATGCTCGAGTCTCCTCCGGTACTTGAGCACATGATGGAAGAAAAAATTCAGCAAGCAATGTTGAAGCTATCTGAGCGATACGGTCCGCCAAGTCAGATGAGAATCACGCCGCGGGTTTTAATGATGGAGGTCGCGACCGTTGCTGCACGCAGTGAAAAGGTGTTTCTTCAAGCACTTCGAAAGGCGGTGATCTTCAAGAAGACCGAGTCCGGGCGAGTCTATGTGCTCAACAAATCCGTGGACTCGTCCACATCGTCAACTCCAAATGAAGACACGACCAGCAGCCTACCACCATCAGAAGAGCACCAAAGTGAGAAAAAAGTGCATCACAAGCTTCCAAAGTCGCATCGGCAGCACGCGCAGTTAGTGGCTCACAAGCTTGTGGAGAAGATTCGAGCCGTATGGGTTGTTGAGAAGACTCTGCCTGAAGTACGAGGCATTGATGATGACGACGTTCGCTCAGAGTCCCCGCTTGTTCTTGGAGTCGGAACTTATCTCCACTTGCTGGTTCAAGTCGTTTCAACTTTCCCCGCTTGTGCATCTGTGGTCACCAAGCATCACGGAACACACGCCCTACCTCCTCTCGACAACGAGCCAAGCCTTATTCACCTCGCACTGCGTGAACTCCTTCCATGTAAGGCGTTGTGCCAGTTTTCAACGATTCGACGCCCTCTGGAAGCAAACGGCGTTAATGATGCCCCAAGCGAAATTCGACCAAGGGATACTCTCACACCGCGTACGAGAGACCGCCTGAAGAACGCACACAAGCTCCTTGTTGTTTTGGGTACGCAGCCTGGCGACGGGCCCAAGATTATCGTGGGAGAACTGGTGAAACTTTTCCAGGAGTGGCCGGAGTGTGTCAGCTCCTCTCGTTCTCAAGGTGGTGATATTTTGGTTGAAGATGAAGTGGCGCTTAGTGCCTTGCACGCATGGGCTGCTCTGATTATGAGCATACTCTGGCCACGTGGGGCAGCGTCAAAGACCCTGTCATGGGACAAAATCGTGTTGGGAGGAGGTCTCACAGGAAAGTATGCTTTTGTGTCGCTCCTCGTGAACGCGCTGAGGAAGATCAGTTTGGCCCATCCTTTCGCGTACTCAACGTGCACGATGCTATTGCGTCCCCTGACAACCTTGACCCGGCCATTCGTTACCCATCGAGTCAAGAAGCTGCTGATGAAACGGAGTGGAGCAACGGCCGGTGATGCCGTTGAGGAAGGTGTGGCGGACCGTACTGCTACCGGGGGCAGTAACACGATTGATGCCCCTGGTGAAGACCATTCATCCAATGCGCCTGAGCATGCTGTCACTCAACGTACGGATATAGCATCGACGCGGGTTGATGGTGGGGACGTATCGATGCGCTCGCCTAGCTCCGCTCCGGACGATGAAATGCGCGATGTTGGCGAGAGTGATGGAGAGAGTGATAGAAGTAGCGATTCCGAACGGTCCATCGACGATGACGGATTGCCTCTGGGTCACGATAATGAAGAGCGCCACCGCGATGAAGTTGACGACGATGATGAAGAAGAAGATGACGATGAGGAAGGAGACAATGAAGACGAGGAAGATGAAGATGATGAAGGTGAGGATGATGATGACGAGGACGATGAAGATGAAGAAATGGATGAAGAGGAAGGACGGATAAGACTCCGCGTGGTTCGTCGTGGTCAAGATGGAAGCGGACGAGGTCGAGGAGCTACCCGAACTTGGGGATCCTTAGAGAACGAAGGAGGGGACGCTTTCGATGAAGTTGACGAGGAGGAATTTTCTTACCTTAGACTTCTTGACGAAGAGGCTATCGTATCGAATCAAGTCCGAGCTGCGAGATCACGTCAAGCGACACGAAGTCGAGTGACACCAGATGTTGAAAATGCCGCGGCGACCGCCGGTCCCTCGTCACTCTTACGGTCCTTGGTTGACATGTTCAGCGTTGACGGTGGTAACAGCCCGCGTGAATCGCCTACTGGTGTGTTTGCTTTCGGCGACGACGATGATGATGAAGACGACCCAGACATGGCATTTCGTCACGGTGGTGGTGCATTCCGTGACCACTTGGCCGTTCCTGACTCGAGCAGTGCCAGTGGCACCGACGGTGTTGGCTCTGGCCTTCTGAATCTCTTGGATGAGCGACCCGGCAACTCGGCTGATAGTGATTTCATCTTCGAGACCGCGGGTGTCGCCGGTGTCAGAACGCCTTCGACTCGACTCCCAAGTCGTGGAACGGCTACAGATGATGTATCGGGAACAGCTAGCATGCTGCACCCACTGCTGCGATACACTGAGAGCTCCTTGGAAGACTCAAGTGGAAGAGGGTCTTCTGGAGGTTTGTCGAGCCTCCTTCCTGATCGTCTTCCCCTCCCCCGTCATGCGCCATCGCTCTTCCGCGAGCTAAACGTTTTGGTTCGGCAGATGAACAGCAACCTGCACATGGCTCCTGGTGCGCGGACTTTCTTGGGACGTGATTTGCTGCGGCAAGGCGGTGGCCGTAATCGACCACCCTCTCGAAACCGCTTGTCAGCCGTCTCGAATTTGCTCAGTGAGTTCTCTCTTGACATTCCAACCTCTCAGGGCATCTTTGGTAACGGGCGTGCGGGGCATCATCGCAATGCAGGCGTTGGACTTCGTCGGGTTGATCGTGAACTGCTTGGTGGAGGTCGTGGATTTCGAGGCGATGTGACGACAGACCCGGTGTCACAATGGGCAGGGCACACAAGCGCTGTGGACGCTCGCTCCATTGCCACGCGATTGGAGCAATATGCAAGTCAGCTTGTCGAGCCGGAAACATCAGCACCAACCTCAGCGGAGTCTTCGAACGTGCAGCAAACACCATCTCATCCAGCCTCAACCACCACAGTGTCGGAAACGACCGCAGCTGGCAGCAACGCCCAAGAAAGCGCGCGCAACGACCCGACTGTTGATACTGTCGCCGTTACTGATAGCGATAGAAGTCGAGAAGAAGCGACTCGACCTTCTGATGCACCAGATATGTCGAGTACAGCTCAAAGCGCAGACGCGACTTCGGACACTGCGTCCGTTATCGCACTTGCGAGTACTCTGGGTGAGTCGTCGCTCCGTTCACCACACGATGAATTGGGATCTGAAAGCGAAATGTCAGCATCACCCGTACTTTCGTCATCGTCCGCTCAACCTTCGGAAGTTTCGAGCGCAACCGCTGCCACGCTGCCTCCTCCTGCCCCGGTAACTGCGCCGTCAGATGATCTCATGAACTTCACTCTGGATTTGTCAAGCTTCCAGGCTTCGGCACCCACTACCGAGGGACTTCCACAACCGTCATCACAGGCCACCCAGCCCAATGTCACGGAAGAGGAAATGAAGAGCGAAGAAGAGTCCGAGCGGGAGCAAAGTGGTAGCGGGGACCTCGTATGCCCTGAAGGCGTTGATCCTGAAGTATTTGCCTTTCTGCCGCCTGAGATGCAAGCTGAGATTGTCGCTCAACACGCTCCCCCCACAGTGCCAGCCCCAACACAAGCTCAGCCCTCGGCAACAGGAGGATCGGAGAGCTTCTCACAACTGGACTTGGATATGGCGAACTCGAGCTTCGATCGAGAAACGCTTGAAGCCTTGCCACCTGATATCCGAGCAGAAGTGCTTGCGAATGAGCGCCGAGAGCGAGAGGAAGCTGCTCGCGCAGCAGCTGCGCCTGCTGACACGTCTCGCGCGGAGGAGATGGACAACGCATCGTTTGTTGCATCACTCGCACCTGGACTGAGAGAGGAAATCCTCACAACGTGTGACGATGCATTTTTGCAGACACTCCCGTCGCAAGTCCAAGCCGAAGCGATGGTTTTGAGAGAGCGCGCTGCCTATCGACCTATGTTTCAAGAGACTGCGACACATCGTAATGCGGGACTTGGTACGGGCGGTGATGAGGAGACCGCTGGGGATATCTTCCGGCGCCCGACTCTTCGACGTATGCTGACGTCTCACGGCCCAGATATCTTCAGTGCTGCAGCACGTCGCTCTGGTCGAGCTCGCCATGGCGGCTATGAATCTGGTGGTCGTGGGCGCGGAAGAGATGATCGACTCGTCGCGGCGCGCAAACCCGGCATGATTCGTGTGCCTCGTGAAGAAGATGAACTCCCAAGTGATCGCATCCTGGAAGATCCGTCTGTTCAAGCAGTGCTGCGCTTGTTTTTCATGGCTCAATCGATTGTGCAGAACCGTGTTGTTCAGCGGCTTCTCACGAACGTGTGCTTGTACCCGTTGACGAGAGAATGTGTACGCAAGAACCTTTTGCGAATCTTGTCAGTTCCGCTAGATAAGACAACCAGCCCAGGTAGCCCGATGAACGATGATTTTCCCCCGAAACAGCTTTACGGCACAAGTTCGAGCGTCGCAGCGTCGTTTACATCAAACCGTATTCCGCCAGAGGTGCTGGGTCGAGTGTTTTCGGTGATGATCTCTGTCGTGAGGCACAACACACGGTTTGCTCTGGAGTTGTTACAATGTTCGGGTGCGGAGGAGTGCTCTCCTGATGGGAAGATCGGCATTGACACTCTTCTCGACTTGCTGGAACTGCCTCTTTTGAACCGCAGTGCGACTCTCCTTGAAACCCTCCTTGAGCTCATTGAGCTGGCGCTTCTGCCTCTCGATCACTTTGAGAAGGAGGACGTAAAATCAGAAGAAGCTGAAGAGAAGAAAAACGACGATGAAGAATCGACGCCACTGCAGACGGATTATGCGCGGGTACCTGAAGTTCGGGTGAACGCTCGTCGTGTGGGTGCCATTGTGGGTGTCCTCGCTCTTGGTAATTGTTCCCCATCGATGCAGGAGCGCACGATCCAAATTCTCAAGTTGCTTGACCGCGTGTCGGCGAATAGACCACTGATCATGGAAGCACTTGTCAAGGAGGGCCACGTTCTGGTGGCCGACGGACGGTTCCGATCTAGTTCATCGACGTCAAGTAGCGCGTTTGAGGCATCTGCGGTACTGAAGTCTGCGCAAGACGAGCAGAAGCTGTTGCGAATCCTTCATACGCTCTCTGACGTGTGCGAGACAACCACGGATTTCAATGATTGCTGCGTTTCCATTGGTCTTGATGCCTTGTGGGACGCTCTGAGCCGGTCGCTCGATGAGGCTCGAGTTGATTCAAGCGGAGCATTCGGGAACGCCAGAGCAGAGTCTATCGATGTAGCAATGTCAGGTTCGACCGAGGAAGATCAGGAGGAGGGCACAGTGATTGAAGGAAAGAGTGCCGGCGCCTCCTGTGCAATGGCAGCTTTGCTCGCTCGCTTCTTACCTATGGTTGAGGCATTCTTCGTGGTTAGCGCTCGTGATGCGGCATCGATGCCCTTACGCGTCCCTGACTCTGCTGAACGTGAAGAAGCCATGGTCACCGCGTTAAGAGAAGGCGGTCTCGACGGTGTGGAAGCAATGGAGAAGGGGCCAGTAGAGATGAAGCGCATGGCATCATCGTCGGGCTCTGAAGCGGGTGATAGCATTCGACTCGTGAATTTCGTTGAGGCAAACCGGGTGCTATTGAACCTTCTTGTTCGCGAGAAGCCGTCACTTCTCGACTCGTCGCTGGCTGCACTTGTGAAGCTGTCACGGTGTCGCGCTTACTTGGACTTTGACAACAAGCGTACGTACTTCCAGAGCGCGATGAAGAAGCTCCGTCAAACAGCGCTGAGAAGCCAGGTGGGCAATGCTGCCGTGCGTTTATCGGTGCGCCGAGACCACATTTTTGAAGACTCTTATTATGCGTTGCGGATGCGAAGCGGTGCAGAATTGCGGCGGAAGCTTCATGTTGCCTTCACCGGTGAGGAAGGAATCGATGCTGGTGGAGTCACCCGTGAATGGTATGTGATTCTTGCGCGCGAGATTTTCAACCCGAACTACGTGCTCTTCACCTCAGCCGCAGACTCACCCACGTTCCAACCGAACCCGCTGTCGTACGTGAACAAGGACCACCTGAGCTACTTCGAGTTCGTGGGCAAGGTGATTGGTAAGGCCGTTGCTGATGGTCAGTTGCTCGATGCACACTTCACACGCTCCTTCTACAAGCACATTTTGCAGTTGCCGATCTCATACCACGACATGGAGGCGATCGATCCTGAGTACTACCGCAACCTGCACTCCATCTTGGACAACTCCATCGAAGACCTGGGCTTGGAGTTGACGTTCTCGGCTGATCAATCCAACTTTGGACGCATGGAGATTGTGGACTTGATTCCGAATGGGCGTCACATCGCCGTCACAGACGAGAATAAGATGGAGTATGTGAAGCTTGTGACCCACCACCGGATGGCGACGGGCATCCGGCAACAAATTGATGCGTTCCTCAAGGGGTTCCATCAACTGGTGCCACCCGAGTTGATCTCGATCTTCAACGAAAACGAGCTCGAGCTGCTCATATCGGGCATGCCCGAAATTGACATCGATGATCTCAAGGCAAACACCGACTATGCGAACTACAAACCTACGGATCCAGTGATCCGCTGGTTCTGGAATGTGCTGTACGCGTGCACTCACGAAGAGCGCGCGCTATTCCTGCAGTTTGTGACCGGTACCTCGAAAGTGCCGCTCGAAGGCTTCAAGGCGCTCGAGGGCATGCGCGGCACCCACAAGTTCAACATTCACAAGGCGTTCGGCAACTCGAACGCGTTGCCGTCAGCCCACACTTGGTACGTTGCCGATAGGTTGGTTCCTGTGCTTTTGCCAATCATGCCTAATGCTTTTGTGTTTCGCTCGCACCAGTTTCAATCAACTGGACCTGCCCGAGTACGAAAGCGAAGAGAAACTGCGGCAGTGTCTGCTGCTCGCGATCCGCGAGGGCTCGGAAGGCTTTGGTTTCGGCTAGATGAATGGCGTCCACGGACAACGGTTTGTGTAGCCAGGCAGGAGTTTAGTCTACATAATTCATGTTTCTTTCTCTTTTGTTCTAGCTTTATCAGAGGATCTGCACGTGCTCACATCTCCATCTGTTGACACTGCGTACGAAAGGATCAGTCGTAGTCGTCATTGTCGCTCCCCCACCGCACGTCGTCATCGTCATCGTCTTCTTCGTCATCATCGTCGTCGTCGTCGTCACTCAAGGCTGCGTTGTCTCGTTGAACCTGGCTTATGAAGGCGTCGAAGCCGCCGGCCTCCGCGAGGTGGTCGACAAAGTCGGTCGGCGCGCGGTAGCTGCTCAACGGGTTCGGGCGGATGCCCCGGGGGGACTCGACCACGCGAAAGTCCACGACCTGCTCGTCGTCCTCGTCGTCGTCGTCGTCTTCCTTCCCCACGTCGCCGCCCCGCAGCGCGCGGCGCCGCCGCACGTCGTCGCGCATGGCCAGCAGCTCGCCCCACGTGAACAGCAGCGGGTCGGTGAGGTCGCCAAAGACGTTTACGTCCACGAGGAACACGCGGCGCTGCTTGTCGATGTACACGTCGAAGACAAAGTCCGGGTCCGGGAACGCGCGCAGGTGCGCGTGGTAGAAGCGGTAGACGAGCTCGCAGAGCTCGTCCTGCTGCGCCAGCAAAAACTCGTAGAACTCGTCGCAGTGGCGCTGCGCCACGGCGACCAGCGCGCGCGCCGCGACGAAGCCGCGAAAGTGCATCGAGTCGTAAAAGTTGCACCACTTGCGCAGCACGAGCGTGGCGGCGGCCGGGCCGCCGGGCGCTGCGTCCACGCAGCGCGCGTACGGCTGCGTGAGGTCGTGGACCACAAAGTCGGACGCCTTGAGCAGCAAGAAGACGTCCTCGTAGTTGACGCACTTGAGCGAGCCGAGCATCCAGGACGCGTCGCGCGGGCAGCTCCAGTTGAGCTTGGGGAACACGGCGCCGCCCAGCTTGCGCAGCGCCGCCTCCACCTGCGCGCGCACGTCCTTCTCCACGGCGCGCTGGCTGTCCGTACCACCTATCGCTTTGGTGGCGGCGCCGTCCGCGTCGTCTGCGGGCAGCTCCTCGACGCGGCGCGCCATGGTCGTGAGCTTGACGCCGTCGGCCAGCAGCAGCGCCACGAAGGCCGGCGGCAGCGCCACGATCTCGCTCTTGACGGACACGTGCTGCAGCGACGGGTACCATGCGGCGAACGCGCAGTGTTCCACCTGCGCGCGCGTGTACGGCGGCGGCGGCGCGTCGTCGCTCGCCATGGCCTGGGTTGATGGCGTGGCTTCCATTGGGTGGGCGCGAACCGTGGCGACGTCTATATATGTAGTAAACGGATTTACATCATCTACATGTGATATATTTGACGTTAGACGGTCTATTTCGGTAAGTGGGAAATAGTGACGCGTTTTGAAGCCGCGGCATACACACACACACACAAAAGGGAACGCCGAGACACGCGACCAAGATGCCGATCATCACGTTCGTGGCGCGCGTCTCCGACGGCATGCTGCTGGTGCGTCTATCCGCGTCGATCTACCGCTGTGTGCAGGGCGCGTTGGTGTGGCGCGTTGGTGTGGCGCGTCGCGCTGGCGTTAGACGCCCGGTTACAAGCGGGCCAACGGCGGCACTAACCGCATGTATGCACTGCTTGCCACACTCGGCCAGGTCGCGTCCATGGAGTCGATCGGCGACGCCTCCGGCAACCTCGACACATACAAGCAGCAGGTGCGTGGATGGTATCTCCCTTGCGTGGCGCGGTTAGACACTGACGGCGGAGTTTGTGGTTGGGACGCTCTTGCTCGCGAGCGAACAGGGCAAGCAGATCATGAAGCGCCTGGACCAGCGCTCGCCCACCAAGTGCAGCGTCGAGTCGGGGCCCTACACGTTCCAGTGCGTTTGTATACGTTGGGATCGCGGCTGGGCGATCGGACACGGGGGCGTCTGACCGCGTTTTGTGCAGCTATTTAATACAGGAGGGCGTGTGCTACCTGACGCTCTCGGACCGCAGCTTCCCCAAGCGGCTCGCGTTCCTGTACCTGGACGAGATCCACGCGGGCTTTGTCGAGGAGCTCGAGCGCGACTACGGCGGCAACTGGCGCGACGTGGTCACGACCGTCGCGCGCCCGTACGCGTTCATCAAGTTTGACAAGTTTATCCAGCGCAAGCGCAAGGACTATACGGACCCCAACTCGTCGCAGAACATGCACCGCCTCAACGACGACCTCGCCGACATCCACAACATCATGCGCAAGAACATCCAGGAGGTGCTCAACCGCGGCGAGCGCGTCGAGCGTACGTTGCACGGAATGGCATGATGCCGGTTCTAGAGGAAAACACGAGTGGACTCATGAGTGGGCTGTTGCTGGGATGTAGATGTGTCGCGGATCTCGTCCAACATTGCGGACCGCTCGAAGGAGCTCAAGTGGGGCGCCAAGAAGCTGCGCATGCAGGCGATCTACCGCCAGTACGCGCCGATCGCGGCCGTCGCGCTCTTTGTGCTGCTGGTCATCTACATCAAGTTCTTCTAATAGGAAGGCGCCTAGGATCCCCCCCTTATCTCCTTCCAGCGCACACGAGCCGACGCTAAGGAAGCGCCTTCGCATGAAGGACACAATCAATAGCACCATCATCAATATCACCTTCTCCCATTCGACGCCACCAGCGACGCCCTGTTGTGAGATCACCATGTCTGGGTTCTTTCAAATTATAATTTACGACAAGGCCGTGCGTTCGCACGGGAAGCTCTGGATATTTGTCACTTCTAAGATTTCTAAGGCTTTGCCAGTGACACTGACCGTCGATAGTTCATGCAGACGCGACATTGTGATATTTGGGCGTGGAAACTGTCCAAGTTGCTATCAAGCACATGGTAGGCCTGGCTCACGCTCGAGAGCGGTGGTGAGTGGCTGCTTTCCTTAGCTCGTTCGACGAGAATTTGTGCAGCTGCGCTTCCGCGACTCCACAAAGCGTTCGAAGCGCGCCGCACGCTGCTGCGCTAGTCGATCATGGATGTGTCGTCGTCCTCGCGGTGGCGCGCACTGCCTCGCTCCGAGCTGGTTGTAAGCAGCGCCGTGG